>JAHWFO010034640.1:739928-836212 GCA_023313115.1 Rhysida immarginata
CTCGGAAACTTCTTGTTGGAATTCAGTCAAATTTTAACGGTATACACAGTCTTATGTACCTTGTTATTCCCCCAAATTTCATTAATCTAGGCTTTACAGAACCTGAGTTATTAACTTGTTGATCTTGGTGGCGGCATTTTTATTTCTGTTCATATCTCAGTTATCGTTCAAATTTGGACTCATGTTCATATGAACTTTTTTGCTTAGAATCACCCATACTAACTCCTCTAGAAGTTTGTACAATGAATTATGAGACACCCTGTATAGTAACATTAAACAACATGTAAAAATTAACATTATAAATAGCAACAATGAAATTACAGAAAAATTTTATACTTATTTTCCATAACATACCAGTAACGGGAGTCCATTTTCAGTTTGGTTCTCTGCAGGCTTTACTTCCTCAGTCAAGCTTGGAGCAGTGTCTTCTAGCTTTATCTACATTAAAATTTTTATCATGAGATTCCTTATAAAATTTTAAAACTCACTTATTTTTATTGAATATTAAACCAAAAACATTAAACATGGCTTAAACATTTTATGCATTTCCGAGTGCTTAAGGATTTTCTTTCTTTTAGAATTATTTTTTAAAGTCTTTTAAGAACTACTTTTTTTTTGATACTTGTTACTAGACCTTTTTATTGGGAATTGTTTGTGGTTCTTCATCAGTCGTGGATCCACGTTTCAGAAGTGAATGTTGCACAGCCTCAGGTGACAATTCTAGCGCTGGCTGCTCAACTTCAGGAACGAAGATGGACGGTCGCTCAACATTGTTCACCTCACGACTTATATCAAGATTACAAGCAGGCACACCAGCCCCCAAAGGGGAACGTAATAGATCCGACGGTTTGTGACGGGCACCTTTGATTTGCCGTGGCTGCTTTTATAATCATACCAAACAAAAAAGAAAAATACAAGGGAAGATAAAATGAGATATAAAAGCAACATAATACTTGATGGAAGCAATTTAAATGTACATGAACTTATTAGGTTCGTTCATTAAAAAACGGGCCAGCGGATATTGTCGGAAAAGTGCTGTATGCACGAACCACGAGACTGGGCTAAGATGTAGATATGAACCTGATGAATACGAAGCAGCTGTTCCCAACTGTTGGCAGCACTGTCGAGCACAGAAATTAAAAACAGATGATAGGTGCACAGCGTAGCAGTCCAGTCAGTTCCGTAAATTGTGCATGCAATGGGTCCCGTCATGGTACCACTGCAGCAAGTCCAGAGATACGCTCATGCGACGGGCCTCTTGTTGTGGTGTCAACCGATGTGGGAGCTATTCCACACACACTTTACGGAACTTCAGCGTCTTCTTGATTATGGCATGAACCTTACCGCGGCTGAGCCCGACTGATGCACAAACGTCCGTGATTGTCATACGACAGTCGTTCCTGATGAGCTCTTCCACCTTGCCAACATGCTCGTCTGTCACACGCATGGGTGCTCCACTCTGCAGGTCATCATCCAGAGACATGTGCCCGTCGCGGATTCGCTTGTTCCACTCTTTCACCCAGGATTTCACGACCCCCTACACCTTCTGCTGTCAGCAACAGCACAACACCCCGCTGCACTTCTTTGGATGGTTGCATTGCAGCAGTTTCACGAACACAACAACTGACTGACTGACTGGACGGCCATGCTACACGCCTGTCATCTGTTTTTAATTTCCGTGCTCAACAGTGCTGCCAAAAGCGGGTAACAGCGCCTACTTAGTATTCATCAGGTTCGTTCTACATCTTAGCCCAGTCTCCTGGTTCGTGCATATGGTGCTTTTTCTACAACATCCGCTGGCCCGTTTTTTATGAACGACCTAATATAAAGTGAATCCAAAAAAAACACACCTTGGACTGTCCTCCTTTGCCATCAACACAGCAACGAGGACACTCCCAGCTGTTGGGAAGATCTTCATTCATCAGCCCCTCCATATTCCCCAGGCGAGTACGCAGGCACTCGGGATGAACTATTTCCCAACAGATGCTACATTCCATTAAACTAGAGACTTCTTCCTCAGAATTCTCCAATTTCTCCCAGCCATCTTTGCCACATACCATGCAACAGGCTGTATGAGGTAATACAGGCTAGAATTGAAAATAAATTTAATGTTCCATAAGAAATTTTAAAAGCATTTTTTTAATAATTTCAATATAAAGTTTAGGGGGAAAAAATAAAAAATTTTTCAAAATCAACTGTAAAAAGTAACCATTTTTTATACTCTACTGTTTGTGAAAATTGCAACACCATGAAGGCAAGCACATGAACTTACAGGAAATGCAAAACAGGAGATGACAGGCAAATGATTAGAATTACAAAATGATTCCACATGCCTGGACCCAGCAGCAGCTTCTGGACTGTAGTATGAAGTGTATACATACAGGGCTGTTGAGGAACTAAACAAGTAGTACTTCAGTGAGCTGTAAACATTCCTCTAGGAGTCAACAATGCCTCAATGTCAAAGAGTGCAACATAAACGACAGATTTTGAATGAGGACAAATGACTGATTGGCTTGTGTGAAGGTGGATTACTGCACTACAATACTGCTCATATGAGACAATGTCACGTCAGTAACATGAGTATGGAAGCAGCGGAACAAAGAGAACTGAGGTGCAATGAACATAAGAAGGTGAACCATGAAATATGATGATACAATAAGAACCTGACAACTTTTTTGTACCGCTCAGCTTCATCACAGTCAGTATGGAAAAAACACTGCAACAGATGTGTCATTATTAGCTTTTAAAATGTGATGACATTTGATGCAAAGCAGAGTTTTTCCTGTATTTGTGAAAAGCCTGGTAAATGCATTGGATTCTGGGAGTCAATTGGGCATGAACATGTGGAAGGATCTGATGAGGTTATGGAAACATGTGTTAAATTGGGCAGAGTGCAATAGGAGGAATCGCGATATGCGGCTTCCTTACAGTGCTCAAGCTCTACCCATGCGCAATAGAAATTTTTTCTCCTTCCTGTGGGCAGTGTGTCTCTTCGTAGTACATCCAAATACAGTTTTCTTTTTCTATTTTCAGAAGGTGAAAGGAATGGATGAAAGTTGAAGTTTAATCCATGGAAACATGACTAAGTTTGTTTTTTTTCTAGTATCCGAATTGTATCTATGAGTTACACACGGACAATTAAACATATTTCAAATGTAATAGCAGAACAGCATATGCTACTCCTCCATTTTGAAATTCTGCCCACAAACACGTCATTGACTGCACACGGCACATGAGCCGTCTGCTCTGAGGAGTGGGTTAGACAGAGAAGCCACATATCGCGATACCTCCTATTAATCACGTTCACACTACATTTCTTATCATTGGTGCTTAAAATAATCACTTCAGTTTAAAGAGGGGAGAACAAAGTATAATAGTAAATGACCTTTTAACTCCAGAATGCAACACTGGCTCATGTTTAATCCTTTATACAATGTTTCATAAAGGGATCCCACCTAGCAATGCAACCCTGTAATATAGTTGCCTCACTTGCACCATTTAAATTTCATGTACTTTTGGGTACCATCTCACAACCTGCAAATAACTATCTTTTTAAAAAAATTAACTAACAAGGAGATGTTCCCAATAGATAACTCTAACCCATGTCAAATTTACCAATCAAAACTGGTACCATTCAAACTGCCGTATTTTTTCGAATATAGGCCGTGGCTCTAAACCCAAAAAAAAATCGAAAATTTTAGGAGTGCGGCCTGAAAAAAACTTTTGTTCTGAATTAAAAAATCATTTTCGGTAATTTTGGATAGAACAAAAAAAGATCTAACTACTTTGTGATTAGATCGGCGTCCCATAGTATATTACATAGTAATTTAGATAGTAATGTTATTTATATAATTGTCTAATTTATTTTATATACTTAATGAAACTTATAAATTTTTTAATGAAATGTGTAAATAATTATAGTAATTTCATTTTAATGAGTGAGTATAACTTTTATTTCATCAGCAGTGGCCATGGTTCTATCAACAAAATGCTGACCAATAGCGCAATAGAGCATTCTAAGACATCACAACACCTTGGAGTAGAGTGGGCTTGAAGGAATCTCCGACAATAACTTTAACACGTGAAGTACATAATAAAGCGATAATGATTTTTGAATGAAAATATGTGACTGGTTAATTATTGTTCTGAAGGGTTAGAATATCAATTTCACTGTTAGAAAACGATTGAACAAAGGCTGGATAATTTAAAGCCATGAACTCAAATCCAATGTGTTTTTATCGGATAATTTTTTACCAATCAGCGGCCAATTTACCTTTTCAAAAAAGTATAAAATATGATAGCAGTTTCCTATAAAAAGATAGGAAGCAAATATAAAATATGTATTGACTATTTATCAAATATAGGTGTATATAAATGTATTGAATATCAACCAAAAATCATTATGCTTACGACGTTATTGACACTACTCCTCATTTCTGTTAGGGGGGGGGGGGGTTATTAATATTAAAAAAGCGAACAATAATTCGACTCTAATTTACCATAAATTTTGTATAAATAAGTACAGTTCTCTTGTACGATAAATAGAGTTGAATTTCTTTCTTCTGTTAATAAAGATTGCCCATTTCCCCTACCAAAAACCTGCTCCTGATTTCACAGTTGTAGATGAGTATTTTTTTTAATAGCTGAATAATTTCTGGTTGATAGCCAAAACAATCCATTCATATTATCCTATTTTCTCTTATATTTGCTTCCTATCTTTTTTATACGAAAATTCTGTTACACTTTATACTTTTTTGAAAAGGTAAATCGACCGCTGATTGGTAAAAAATTATCCAATAAAAACACGGTGGATTTGAGTTCATGGCTTTAAATTAACCAGCTTTTGTTGAATCGTTTTCTAACAATGAAATTAATATTCTAAGCCTTCAGAACAATAATTAACTAGTCACATATATTTTCATTCATACATTATTATGAAATTCACATGTTAAGCTATTGTCTGCGATTCCTTCAAGCCCACTCTACTCCAAGGTGTTGTGATATCATAGAATGCTCTATCGCACTATTGGTCAGCATTTCATTGATAGAACCATGGCTGCTGCTAATGAAATAAAAGTTATACTCTCTCATTAAAATGAAATTACTGCAATTATTTACACATTTCATTAATAAATTTATAAAAGTTTCATTAAATCTACGAGGGTTGGGGCAAAAGTCATATTCATGGTAACTATTTTTTTTCTTGAAGATACCAGTCCGGTTGGAAAATGGTACATATACAGACGAAAGGACAAGGTGTTAACTACATGTGTGGACAATGAATAGCACTGAAATATCGTAACACACTAATTTATTACGATAGTATACAGTGCAATATGGCCTTCACGGTGCAAAAGAATGACATCACAGTACACATAAAGTTGACATGACAAACCTGGGCCTAAAGACCCTCAAAGTAGTCCCCTGCTACTGTCGTCCCGAACGTTGCTCATCACTGGTTGACACACGTCCTTGCTGAAATTTTCCTACCCACCGTGCTACTGTACGGTATGGTAGGGCATTATTCCCAAGGGCTTCCACTAATTCACTGTGACATTCCATCGCATTTCTCCCTCGGAGAACAGCTATTTTGATGTAAGCGCGCTGCTCAACACGGGTTACTTCCATCTCGCACGAAACTCACCAACTGACTGATTTCACAGTCCTCGCTGCGCTACTACCAGCTCTCACAGAGCCATCTGTTGTTCTGCATACACACTATGCCCGCAGAACTTCCACACGACACTTATACGTTTGTGATCCGTTCACATATCTACAAGAAAAAAAATAGTTGCCATGAGTTATGCCCCAACCCTCGTATAAAAATAATTTGGAAGTTTATATAAATAATAAATGCTGCTGTCAAAATTACTATTTAAGATACTGTGGGACGCTAAAATGAAGTAGTTCGATCTTTTTGCAGACCCTAGAAGTTTGCGGCCTAAAGTGAATGCGGCCAATACTCAAAATAATAGGCTAATAGGTTTTGCACATTACAAAAACGCCAATCTTCCCTGCTGTGCTGCAGATATCAGTGTTTCATGGGCAAGAAATAGAGCCATAGTCGCGCACACACAAGGTGGCAGAGGCACCCTTGAGTAGCCAAGTCAAGCATAAACCATCAAGAACAAAAAGTGTGATTGACAGTTTGGTAACATCAAATTTCTTTTGATTAGTGGGTCAGAAAATAACCCATTACTATGTTCTAGTACATAGTTTCCAACATTCAAAAGTTAAAAATCGGGAGATTTCATACCAGAAGTAAGACAACAGTAGTAGGCGCACCTACTGCCCTGTCAGGCAGAAAAGTCACTTCTAAACACAAAATGTAGAATCTGGGCCTTTTCTGGAGTCCTTGATACAAAGAAATTCTTCAGTGTCCTCTTTTTTAAAAATAGCATCATATCGTTTGGACATTCTTAATAATTTTTTTTTTTTTTACAATCATTTCTTACTTTTTTCCCCACGGCCTTTTCTATATGATTTTCAAAACTAAGTGATCGATGTGCTATGTTCGCTGTAACATAAATGCAAGGTTGCTATATACAGAGTAAATTTTCAACAGCAATGCCATTTATAGATCAAAAAACTATTTTAAAACTCTTCACAAAGCATATTATGCCCATTATTTTACAATGATGAATGTTTAAAAAAAAAATAATAAATTGCTGAAAATTGAAAAAGAAATGGCAAATGACTAAATTTTGAAAGGCCATAAATGTGACTTACGTTAATAAAAGTTATACAAATATAAAATGTATTTTATGTTGAACTACAGAGAATGGCAATAGAAAGTTTAGGACAAAAATGTTTTTGGCTGAAAAATGACTCTTATCTGCATATCTCTATTCTGGAACATTGATTTAATTTTTCAGTTCATGTTTTTCTTCTATTTTCTCTTTAATTTCTGCAAGAACTGGGTTTTTTCCCCACTTTGCCATTTTCAATATGGAATTTCCACTAATTGCAATAAGTTGAATAAAAAATCGAGAGATTCTTTACTTAAATCAGGAGCGTGGCAGATCGGTCTAGAAATTGGGAGTTTCCCACCAAAAGCGGGAGAGTTGGCACCAAAGTAAGTTGGCATGTAAGTACGAACTGCACTAGATCAAATATTTTGCTCAAAAAACATATCAAAAACTTTGTTAAAAACAGACAAATTAACTCACCGCCATACACTGTCGGCTGATACAAGATTGCTTCATACGGCCTGGACCTCCAAATTTCCGCATATCTTTACAAAAGTGACACTCGCCACAATCTGTACGTAAGCAGGCTTCACATTTCTTGCACCGAGTACGCCGTCTTCGAGCACTCGAATTATTTTTGGACGAACTTTTGCTCTTGGATCCAGAAGACGGACCAGATCTGGGTTTGTTGGTTGGACGTATCTTCTGAAAATATTTTTAAAATTTACCACCATTAAAAATGCAATTTTTGTTTTTATTATGAAAGGTCTACAAATAGAGATACAGACATGCAATTCACATTTACAAAATTTTTCTAAATAAAGCAATTAATGCAATGGCTATTTAGCTTAGTAGTTAATCAATTAACCAACAATCAGAACATTCAAAAGGAATAAAGAAACTACATAAACACAGTATCTCATTTTAAGCAAATTTTAATTCCTTCTCACAAGAAGAACATGCACCAATACAAAACTGAGAAACATGTCAGTCAATTTTTTTCATGTTGGTTTAAGACAGAATACACTTTCTCCAGACAAAATACACTTTCTCCAATTTTTTTTTTAAACTCTCAATAAACTTTTAATGCAACCCTTACTTAACACACAAGACACAAAAACAGAGTTTAATCTAGAATATATTTCATTAAAAATAGTAACTTTCATCACAAAGAATTAAACTTTTACATGCCTTCTTAAAGTGAAGACTATCAAAGTTTCTCATTTTTATAAGAGAAAATTCAGAACAGAACTGCTTTTCCCCCAACCTTTTTTGGGTTTTTAATCCTTAGCTAAATTGATGTAAAAATAATTACATTGTTAATCGCATAGGGTTGTGCTCGACATGCAACTATCATAATATCAAAAAGCAATGAAGATGGACGGCACAGTGAGCTACAAAGGTAGCGAAAAATATAGCACTGCAACAATTGTGACTTCGAAAATTGTTTATAATCTCAATTAATTAAGGATTAATAAGAAAATCAAAATTTTTCAAATAAAGAAGAATGTTACCTTTTAAAGTACAGGGTTATTCAAAATGAATCATCCAATTTCAAAATGGTATATTTTCAAAAGTAAACGACACAGAATGATAAGTAAAACTGAATACAACGGGAAAATATGGAAGTGTTCAATATTACTTCCTTTAGTTACACGTATAATGTCTAGACGGTATGTAAATTACTGCCAAACACATTGTAAAGTGTCGTCGGTAATTGAATGTGCAGCAGCAGCAATCCTTTGTTTAATTTCACATAAATTCGTGGGTAATGGTGGCACATAAAACTTTATCTTTTACAAATCCCTAAAGGAAGAAATTGCAATGGGGTTATATAAGGTGACCTAGACGGCGAGCTATGTAACAGTCGATTTCTTTGAGCTTCATAAAAAAGTATCTTTTACTCTATCAAGATTTTCCGCAGATATGCCTGGTCGCCCTGCACTTTTCCCTTTACATAGACATACACTGGTCTCAAACTGATGACACCACCTTTGAATACTCTAGGCCGTAGGCGGATTAAATCGGTACTTTTCACGAAATTCACGCTGACAGGTGATTACTGATCTACATCGAGCAAATGACAACACACAAAAGGATATTATTATCACTTCTGCGGCTGCAAAACCCTGTCAAACAGATTTCACAAAATAGCTTCACAAAAAATACACAGGTGCCATCTAGTGTTCACAATATAAAACTTTCATATTTTCCTTTTGTATTCATGTATTACTTATCATTCTGTGTCATTTATTTTTGAAAGCATGGATTTTTGAAATCGAACGAGTAATTTTGAATAACCCTGTATATTCCAAACAAAATTTTAAACAATAGAGACAGTTGAACCCACTTATAATGAATTTTTAAATGTCTGCAATTTTGTTTGTAATAACCGTATTTCTTTATAAACATAAAGTGGATATAGACAATTTATTTTTACTTAAAGTGGATTTTTTTTTTTTTATCTGAAAAAGAAAAAACACTTGACTGTTTGCTTTTCAATATTTTTAAATAATCAAAAAAAATACATCACTTTCTCCTCTACTTCTACTTCCTTCATGATCTTAATTTTTTCTGTCGAAATCTAAACATTTTCATTTTTGACATTTCGAAAAATGCCGACACTCACAGTTGCAGACATGTAGAAGATACATTTACATGAGGAATTCAGGTATTGCTAGTTGCAGTATTCCCACAACAAGTGCTTCTTGTTTCTTTATTACTGTATTCCTCACACTCTGCTCCTCCCGAGAAAACTAACTCAATGCCAAATATATACATGGGAAAATGTTTATTTTTCAAAATTTCGCTATATGTAAACAGAAGTTGTGCTAATAGCCCATAATGATTCTTTATAAATGTATTTTCGTTATCAGATTTCATCATAACCGGAGGAAATTTGTACGTTTTCAATGAACCCTTTTTTGGGGATTTCAATTATCTTCGCTATAACTGCTTTCTCGTTATAACAGAGTTCATTATATGGTGTTTGACGGTATTGCCAAATAAATACAATGAACATAGCATAGTGATTCAGTTACAGGTGGTAAACTGATCAATAGCCAAGAGATGATACAGTATTAAGTGTAGAAATGGGTTGAGATCTATCCTTTTCTTCAAATTAACATTTTGGGGAAGAAAAATCCAAACAACTTTAAAGTTTGAAAGAGTACCGGTATACATTTTGCAGAGGACAAAGACACTAATTTGAAATGTTATATTGTAATAAAAGTTTTACCTCCATATCGTTTGATAGAACTTCAATCCATATCGTCCGAACTACGCATCATCCGCTCCCTTGCCCATAAGAATGGGTATTCCAACTCCTCCTTTTCCCGTATCCTCCACCGCAGGCAACACGCCATCTCCAATCCTACCTCCCCTGATGCACCCCAGTCCAAGAAGTGGGTCTCCTTGATGTACCTAGGTCCCCATTTCTCCCAACTCTCCCGTTTTCTATCTTCCCTCGGACTCCGAGTATCCTTACGCTCCCCCCTCTCGTCCACCCGCACACTGAACCCCCCATCCGCCGTTGTTTACGATAAACTCGCACAACCAGGAGTCTACCGCCTCGATTGTACGTTGTGCGACAAATATTACGTCGGATTATCCACCCGTACTTTCACAGTACGTTTTAAAGAACATGCCAAGTCATATGCCAAGGATGACAAATGGTCACACTATGCTAACCACCTGAGGAGAACCGGACACCCCCTTAGCACGCAAGATGAAGTGATGTCCGTCTTACACATATGCCATAAACCTTCAAAAACTACCACCCTCGAAGCTATCGAAATCTACAAGGCCAAGAAAACCAACCCCGACCGATTACTCAACTGCCAGACCGACTTCGACATATTTACCATGCTTAATCCTCTTTCTGATTTACTGTAAACTGGTTTTATTTTGTCAATTTCCCTTTTCTATTTTATTTTACCCATTTATTTTGTCAATCTCCCCTGTTGGCAACCAGATATGTTCTCTTTACGGTCCGCGTTTTTTTTGGTTTTTTTTTCCGCATCACTTTTGTCATTTCCTATAGTTTTATATTTTAATTATTTTATGCTTATCTCGCTTGTTTCTCTTATTGGCCATTTCCTATGTATCATATTTTTACGCTCATTGGTCCATCTGTACCATTTTTCTGCATATAAGGCCTGCGAGCCTCTTGTTGTGTACCTTGACAAAGCCGGGAATAAATGGCGAAACTAGTTGGTAATTCTATTGTCCATCTCTTATACTGTAAGGCCACTACACACATTGTAAATAAGCACAGTATTATGATCCCTTCTGTATCCGATATTTCTTTACTACAGTATTATTCACTATTTAAAATAAGCATCAAGGTTTCTCTAATGTAATAAAAGGTTCATCCAGCTTTACATGAGGAAATGTTATAGCATGTCCTGATGCACGTGGTTGTCTCCAAGAAGAAGAGTATTTTTCTCTAAGGTGCAAAACTTGTCCCCTTTTGGATTGTCTGAAAAGGGTTCCAAAAGAGATAGGATTTTTACAGACCCAATCCTGCAATTGTGGGCACTGATCTTGCTGGCATGAATGAAATGTGCTCTCCTCGCTGAAATTATAGAGTCCAGAAATTCCTCACAGTCATCCATCCTATTCAATAATTGGGGATCAGGGACTGTATCAAACTTGAAGTGCTTTGCTTTGAATTTCAAATCATTGTCCACATTCTCAGGGAAAAAAATCTATACACCGGTACTCTTTCAAAGTTGTAAAAACCTTAGAAAAAAATTGCAGAAAAAAAATTTGGAGGTAAATAAAAATAAATATAAAGAAAAAATTTTCATCAAAATTAATTTTTTCACAGTAAGTAAGAAACATATTTCATAAAAAAAAAAATATCTTATATAAAATTTTTGTAATCAACATCATAAAATAAATCTTTTTACTTTGAATTCATGACAGTATTTTTAAATGTTTATCCAAAAACTTTCTGCAAGACTATTCAAAAAGGAAAAAAAATAAAAATTATGATGAAAGGTTTAAACCTCTTCTCATCCAAACTGCTTCAATCTTTGATTTCTCAAGCAAAGTACACATGCAGAGCAATCATTCCTGTGTGAAGCACTTCAGTTCTTTCTTTTTGATAAATCTCAATCAACAATCCCTAATCAGTATCGTCTGGCATATTCAGTTGCACCAGTTTATCATACATCCCATTTTCATATTCACAGCAGCTGTGGAAAACGGAGGCCACCCCCGCTTCGCTAAGGCACCATTGAGAATGAAACAACATAGAAGTGCATGTACATCAAGATACAAAAACTTGTAGCAACCAACCTCTAATTTGTAAACTGTAGGCAACGTTTAGTACTCTGTGTGATTCCCCCACACGCAGAAACACATGCGGCACAATGTGCTGGCATGCTTAAAATCAGGGTATATAAACCAGGAATGATAACATCCCATTCCTGGACCAATGCATTCGCATGTCCTGCAGTGTTCACAAAGGTGGTACTCTTGCCGCAACATGTCTTCCAAGAGCATCTCATGCGTGCTCGATAGGGTTTAAGTCCAGGAAACATGCTGGCCCATCCATGTGCTGCATGTCCTCATTTACCTAGCTGTCAGAACCAACTCATGTCCCTTAAGGGTCTCTTTCTTCTTTGGGAAGTGGTGAAAGTCGCAAGGTGCAAAGTCTTTCATTTTTGAACTGCAATTTTTCATCTTTGAACTATAGGCGCTGCAACGCCTCTGGTGTGTGGTGACTCGTGTGCGGGCGGACGTTATCGTACTCCAGAAGAGGGTCCAAAGCTGCCATTCAATCCTTGTGTCGACAACAACTCCGGAATTCCTCTCCGACGGGTTCACCCAACTGGTCACGTGTTGGTACAATGCGTGGAAAGGGATGGGGACTATGTCGAAAAGTGAATAATGCATTACATAGAGGACAAATGTGAGTATAAGATACAAAAAGAATTTTGAAAATCGGTTAACAAATAAAAAAGTTACAGCCATGGAGACCTTATTTATCAATCGCCCCTCGTATTATTGAATGCTCAATTGCCAATGGAAATTAAACAATGTGTTCTTTATGGCACGTGCACTATTATCTGTGTTGCAAGGGCAACGAGATAAGTGTGTTCTGTCACCAGTGGTATTAGCACCTGTGTATTTAATCATAGATTAGTGTTAACAGGATGTATAGAATGGCCTTATTAAGTTTGATATAGATCAGATGTGCAGAAGGGTCTGGTTGTGCAAATCCCTTACTTTATGGACACCAGTGTATAATAAACAATAGAATGATTATCATCAGCTAATTGCATTGTTTTTGTTCCCCTGTTCATGACCTAATGCATAACTCTTTGTGGTCCTTCATCACTATTCACATATTCATTATCACATCATATCTATCTATATAATCTATTACATCACATATTCTAATGTGATCTATTTTTCACCATACTGCAATTATTCATCAACAAAATCAAATGAAGCCAAAATGAGATCCACCCATAAGTCAACATATAAAAGTTTGAAATGCTGAATTTAACCAAAAATAAAGCTTAAGAGAATTTGAAAACATTTTCTTTGTATTTATCTTAAAATTTAAGTACAGTTCAAAATAAAATAATTTGCATTTTATTTTTATTGTTGTTCTACACCATTCTTAATCCATTGCTCTCCATGTCATTCTAGCTGAAGTGTTTCAACAATTTTGGCTATTTATTAATTTACAGGTTGCCTAAAGCTCTATTGATAAAAATGATGTTGGTCAAAATGAAAACACTGGATTCAATAGCCATTTCTTGTTTATGAAAATTTCCTTCTTTTAATAAATGTATCTATAATAATAGGGGGTGGTCGTGGCCTGGTTGTCTCGCTGATCGATGGAGTTAAACAACTTCAGGCGCGGCTAGCTGCTGGCTGGGTGACAGCCAGTGGCTTGAGGACCACTGCTGGGTGGGAAGGCTATTTGGGGCACAGCTGTTGGGGGACTTTAGTCTGACCCATTTGCTGAGTGACCAGTGCTGGATGTCCAGCAGCTGGTGATAGCCACTGGTTTGTTCGTCCGCCAGCAGCTGGTGATAGCCACTGGTTTGTTCGTCCGCCAGCAGCTCTTCCATACAGAAAAACTCTATTTTTTACGTTTTTAAACATGCATAATCTGGATCTTTACAATTAAAGAATCACTAAATAAAGATGCCAGAGATATAAGGGGATTGATAATTAACTTGTATGGACTTCTATTTACATTGCCCAAGTTTATATATTCCTTGTAGTGCTATTACTAATCAACACTAACCAATCAACACAAAGTGGTATACTCAGTGGCTTAAGAATTTTGTTTGCATGTAGAGATTTTATGGTGTGACTCATCATATGGTGTCCGTTTGTAACCCAAAATGATTTTAAAAGGGGGGGGGGGGAGATAGAGTCTTAATTCAATAAACTAAATTTTGGTGATTTATTAGCAAGCAAAAAAAGTTTATATAATTTTGAACAAAGACAATGTTCAGTTATATGCATTTTTACATTTCTATTTATTTCTACACTTTGGGACAATATATAATTTTTTTTTTTAATTCATTGTAATCCAATTATATATATATTGTATAATTACTGATAATGAATATTTTACGGTAATTTCATCAGGACAGAATCCAACTTCGTTAGTTCGTATTAGCTTTTGGTGACAAAAAATTCAAATAAAAATTGAATTAATTTATTGTGTAGCCTCCTCAGAACTGAAGATTAAAAAAATTATTAAAAAATGTACAGTAGACTGTACACGGGGCTTGAGGAGGATAATGAACTGGACACTGTATATGCTGTATAATTAATGTATAATACACAGTAATTTCATGTGAATTTCATCAGGACAGAAAGCAACTTTTTTAGTTTGATGCAGATTGGAAGTAGCCATCTTTGGGAGAAGTTATTTTTGTATTAGCTTTTGGCAACGAGAAATTCATATAAAAATTGAATTAATTTATTGTATAATGCACTGCTGTATAATTAATGTATAATACACAGTAATTTCATGTGAATTTCATCAGGACAGAAAGCATCTTTGTTAGTACGAGGCAGTTTGGAAGTAACAATTTTTGGGAGAAGTTATTTTCCTATTAGCTTTTGGCAACGAGAAATTCAAATAAAAAGTGGATAATTTATTGTATAATGAACTAGATATGCATTTCCCAATATAATATTTGGCAATTTTCTGTATATAATTAATGTATAATAAACAGTAATTTTTTGTGAATTTCATCAGGACAGAATGTAACTGACCCCAGAGCCGCCATCAATCGTTACAAGGTTGATATTATCCTATTGTATATGATCCCACAAATTTAAGTGCTTTTTTTAGGCTAAAATTATTCACATTATAGTAGAGGATTTACAGTATTTTAAGTCAGTGATATTGTTAGTATGGCCTGCTTTGCCATATCTCTATTCGAATTATAGCAGATATATTTGTGGCCAAATTCATAAAGTTCACAGTGTCTGTTAAAATTTTTCAAGAAGTCCCATTAAATGCTGACCTAACCTGAGGGCTTTTAATTCTACAAGCAAGAAATATAAGGTATATTAAATTTCATACGCTAGTGCTTGGCGATAGTATCGATGGTAGCTCATGTATCGATGTTCAAAAAGTTTCGAAATCAAATTTTTCGATCTTCTTTAGGTCTAATCTTCTTGAATCTTCGATGTTCCAGTTTGAATAACTATTTAGATTAATGTATTTACGGTATGTATTGCAACGAGAGAACACGTAAAAATGCGCTGGTTCATTTGAAGCCCCCTCCCCCTCTCATACCTTTACCAATATGGCCGCCACAGCCTTTTAGAGATTCTCATTATGCTGCAGAGAGAGAGAATACTTTTATCTTATCAGAAATTTATTTATGCAGTGAAAGGGTTAATAAATGAAATCTAAACGGATTAATAAATAAAATTATTACTTAGTTTTTGGTAAACTCCACTTATAAGAGTTTTCATCAACTCTGATCCGTGCATAGGCCGAATGTGGTTTTTAGGGGTCATTTTTTGGGGAAAAAAATTCGGCTTATAGACGAGTATATACGGTACCGTAAATACATTAATCTAAACAGTTATTCAATAGATAATGAATTCAAAATAAAACATCGAAGATTCAAGAAGATCGAAAAATTTGATGTCGAAATTTTTTGAATATCGATACATGAGCTACCATAGTCAAGCACTAGCGTATAAAATTTAATATACCTTAACAGCACATTGAATTTTTGAAATTCTGGCTTCGGATTGTTAAAGACCATTAAAAAGTAGAATAGGCATGTCTTTAAGACCCACTCTCTATCTTTGTCTTCATCGATAAAATTGGGTTCAAAACTTTTAAAAGTTCCACACTTTCAGGGCTTTATCTCCTAAGCGGTTGGATCAATTGAAAAAACACCAAGAATAAAACATTTTTCGAATATTGTGTACAATCTGAATATATCATTAAAAATAGGGGTTCCTATTTAAGATTTCAAAGTTATCCCCTCCCCCAGCCCTCCTCACAAAAGGGGGGGGGGGTAATTTTTAAACTTATGAATTTCCACCGCGAATAATTCACTTTCGATTTTGGACATTTTTTCGTACAAATGCTTAGTTCCGAGATATTCAGTTTTCTCAAGATAAATGCTGCACCCTGTATAATAAAATAGACTACCTACATTCTAACCTAACCTAATCTTGAGAGCTTTATCAGTATTAAGCAATGTTCTCTGAGGCTCTTTGAAATAGGCATGTCACCACCTAATTTGACTTAAAGGGCAACTGACACGAAAAATGACCTATCAATTTTATTTTTTTATAATATAAAGGACCATGAACTAACTCCAATTCGACTTGTAAACTTTTTATAACTTAAGTAGTTTTTTAAATATAATTTTTCAAACATCAGTTTTCAAAACTCACGTCGTTTGAGCTTCGCCTCGATTCACCGCTAGGGCATGACGTCACACTGGAGAATCGTCTTGGCTATCTAACATAGAATAACTCATCATCATTTTTCTTTTTCGATCATTTTCTATCCTTAATTTTGGAAAATCCAAATAAAAAAATAAGACCCACTTACATTGAAATGTTCCTTGTTGCACTAGCGTTATTCGGGTTCAAATTTGCAACAAAAACTTGAATTTTAGTTTATTTTTCATTATTTGATTAATATATGTGTCGGTTTCAAATATTTAAGTAAAAGTTACAAGATTTACAAGATTAACAATTAGACTCGTCAGTTTATATATTAATAATGTGTTTTTAACATTCTCTTATGTATTTACTTGGTTGTAATGATTTCGCTCTCCCCCCGTATATGTTTCTCATACCCGTGTCAATTTCTCTTACGATCGGGATGAACCGGTGCCCATAAATATATCTAATTATAAATATTGGTTAATGTTTACTTCTGCACATCATGCGACCAAGGAAAGTGAATTTAAGCGCCCACCAGCCCCCCCCCCCCCCCCCCCTAACGAACTGATATATACAACCTCAATGAGACTACTATACTTTCTCCTTACCACATATACAAACACATGCCTACATCGTTCCAGGGAAAAAATACGCAAAACGAATTTCCTGTACTTGAAAAATATAAAACATAAAAAAATTCTATATAGCCTATCTTATTCCAATTCATGAATAAACTGTTTGCATATTTCTGTTCATAATTTTTCTAAGATTTTTATCTGAGTAGTCTTAACTTAAAATCAATAAAGAGCAGGTCGTGTTTCGATTTCACTAATAAACAGCTCTATGTAAATTGACATTTTTATGAGAGATTTTAAAAAAAAGATGTTTACAGCAAAATTAGTCTGAAAAAATCCCCAGAAAAATAACACTACAGTTATTTTTCCCAATATATATATAACACGGCAAGTTTTAACAGGTGATAATTTTTTATAATTTTAGTTCAGAGCAACAGAATCATCACTAGTGCGTCCCCCTCCCCTTCTATATCCTATTGCTTCTATTCGAGTGAGCAACAATTGAATTGCCTTGAAAATGGGTCTGGTTGAATCTTTATAGATGCCGTTAACAATGCGCTTGCTCCCACAGAATTCCATGTTACTCCGTTTTGGGAGACTATTTGAGTAGCCTAATAGCAAAGACGGACATACGCCACGAATGTGATTTTAAGAAAAACGCATTTTTTTGTTGTAGCATTGTTTTTTATGTTAAATTAATAATGTTTTTTTTAAAATTAAGTTTAAAAAATATGTAATTAAATGAATTACCTTTACCACCTACTTTTTTATTTTTTAAATGTGAAAAGTGAAGTCTAAAATTGCAATGTCCGCCTTTGCTTCATAATGTGGACTGTGTCCGTGTTTGCATGCAACTCAAGTACGTTTTAACATTGCGACTCAATGGAAAGTATCACAAAATTTTATTATTATAATGGAAAATAAAAGATTTTTTTTTATTACAAAATATTATTGTAACTTTTTTTTAAATTTGTTGAAACATACTTTTTTTCAAGTTTTTTTAAAAAAATAAACAGTTTTGAAATTAAAATGAAATAAAATTTTTCATTAATAGTTTTTAATTATCAATGGAGATTCCTGTTAGCACCAGTTCATCCTCAATAATGTTGTCATGTAAGCATTCACATTCACCTGTTACTGTATTATCATCAACAACAAAAGTTTCATCTCTTTCCAGCAGCAGATGACACGATGTAGGTGGCCATCTTGTTCACATGACCAAAATCTTGAGTTCCCTTTGGTTTATAAGGATGTGTCTGTGTTTGCTTCAAAACGCTATTTTACATGTCCGTTTTTGCTTTACACATCACACTTTAAACTGAATTTTAAGCCATTTCTAGCCACTTTTGCTTCAAAAGGATAGTGCCATTGAATTCAGCGGGAAAAATACCATGGGAAACCACTCCTAACTCAAAAAGTCAAAAAATGACTATGTCCGTCTTTGCTTTTAGGCTACTCATTTAGTTGACAAGAAAGGGATCATAAAGATTGCAAGGCTGATACATTTTTCTCGAGAACTTTTTTCAAGTTGATCTCAGATTGATCTCCGTTGAATGAATGAGGCTTTCGCGCTAATGACTACAAGACTGGAAACTCCTTTCACTCGTATGGCGTCATCGACTTCCCCCTATCTGAAGAATGTGTTTCGCCCTGCTCAGTATAAAGCGAGTATTTGTTCATTTTATTAAATAAATAATAAAAGTTTTCGAAATGAAATTATGCATTATGCAGTTTTGTTTAATTATTTACTTAATCTTATAGTATCGAAAATTTTGATGTCAGTTGCCCTATTAAGTCTGATTACGAACTAGTTGCATTGTTAAAGTATTGCTGACTGTACATGCTATAAAATGCTCAGTTCTCGATAAATTTACCACGAATAAGCAAATAAAATTTTACTAATAATGATATCACCACATCTCCAAAACAATGCCATACATTCTCCTTAGAATCACTTATGCTGCTTACATAACTTTCTACTTAAATGAAAAAAAGACTTTAGGAAAGTTACCAATTTTTCTTAAGAAGGTTAGGGTTTTGGATTAAATGATAATTACATAACTTACATGCATTTTTTAAAAGGCTACTTTAACAACTACTGTGAAGCACACATTTCCTAACAAGAAAATAGAAACAAGCGAAAGCAAACAATATTTTTTAATACAAAAGTAACAGCAACTATCAAAATGCAAGCCGCAATGGCAATTAAGAGAAATTCCAAATACGGTATATAGTAATGAAGCAAGCTGAAAATATCAACACAAACAGAAATTTAAAAGAAATAAAAACTGAACCAAAAGAAAAATCCTTTTCTTTTTTACTTACGAGTATTATCGGGCTTTTCTCTACCTATAAAAAAATGGAAATATTTACACAAAGAAAAGAGAATATATAGAATTCAAACAAAATCAAATTTAAGAGGAGAGGAGGAGCAAAACAAACAGGAAGGCGAAGAGACCATTGCCAAGAATTTTTTCTTTCATTTTCTGATCATAATGCCAAATTTAGATTCATTACTTTTTCATTAAAATATATAGCTGATAACTTGGATTGTGTTATCTTCTAAATTCAATTTAAAACAAATTCTAAAGTTTTGTTCTAAATTCATTAATAATAATAATAATAATAATAATAATAATAATAATTTTTATAAAAGAAAAACAAAACTATTTTAACCTGGAGATAATCTATTTATAAACAAAATTAGTAAAGAGTTGAAATGTAAGTAGTCTTTTCAAAGTCTCTTAACCAGCATTTATACTATCCATTTAATATGAACTAATACAATGGAAAAAATAAAGCTAATGCTTAAAACCCTGATGGCAAAGCTCATAAGAACTAAGATCAAGAAGTCAGTGAAAGAAATAATGAATTCCTAAAATGCTTAAAACCCTGATCAGATTTTATCACAAAATAATACATTTTACAACATTAACTGTAACACAGGCTTATTCATAAGTCAAACATTTTAGAAATTCTGCACACAAAAGTACACCGTGGATAGTGGTAATTCTTACATAGATAGAATGACAATCTCTCCCAAGTTTTTTAAAAACAGTATACAAATGCACAATGAATCCATTTTTGCCGATGAGGCATTCTATCTGATAATACACTTCCTGTAATATCACAAGTGATAAAGTTGTGAAGATCCTGGAGATTAACAAGAAGTGGAAGCACAAAGACACTATCCTTCAAGAACTCCCACAAGAGACATCGACATGGGGTAAAATACAGGGACAGGATAGACAACACATTAATGCATCATCAGCCTTATGCGTATGTCATATCCAACATCTTTACAAATTTCAGAGAGTTACCCTTGCATTTCATTATGGCAATGAGCCTGAAGAAACTTTTTCTATTAGTGTAAGAACTATCACTATCCATCATTTAGTTTTCATATGGTGAATTTCTAAAATGTTTCATTTACTTATGAATATAGACTTGCATATGCTAATATCATATACATGCTTCAATAAAGAAGTATAAATAAAGAATTATTAAAGTAACTGAAATAATATTAAATATTTATTATAAAGTTTAAGTCGTTATGACGAGAAATTTATATTGGCATAAATTGACTCCATCGAGAGAAGAAAAGCCAACCATGTCTTACAATTAGGAGCATTAATTCATCATTCAGAATTAATAAACTGACTGTTATTAATAATTATTATTAATATCATTATTAAGTATACTGTTGTTAATTAATTACTAAAAAAAAGCTAACTTTCTCTAATTTATTTGGATAATTTAAAATTTATTTGGATAATAAGAAAATCACATTGACCTTACCAAATTAAGAATATAGCAGAACTTTGATATTACGTCAGCTGGGGGACAAAAAATTTTTTCATAATAGTTTCATATTAACCAGGAAGAGAAAAAAATGAAACATGTACGGTACGCTTTTTTGCTTAATAAATTAAATACCAATTCATTTTTCCCATTCCGGTAATACCAATTCATTCATCATCGGTAACTTCACTTTCAGTGAGAAATAAAATTTTAATTTGCTGTAAAGATCGTTTAATTCTTTCGATGAAAGAACTTTTTGCTCCTGATCATTCTCCTCGGATCCACCATCTTGGTTTTCGCAGATCTGCTCTATAATGAATTCATCTTTAATGGCTATCAACTATAACAAAGTCTTTAAAATTAATTCCAGAGAGTTTCTCTAAGCCTAAGTTTCATCAATAGGGCGATTAAAATTGTTTCAAGTATTAAACAAAAAAATTTGTTTTTCAGGCGATTTTGCATACATTTTTTCGGAATATCAGAGTTTGCATATAAAAACTGTTCATAATATTAGAGAAACTTAATATAAAAATGAATTGGAGTTGGGACACGAAACAATCTTTTTCACAAAATGAAAAATTGATGTCTAAAAATGTGAAAAATATGCAAAACAAGAGAAATCTAGATAACTATAAATTTCCCCCTCTCCAATGAATCTTTCAAAAGATTGTCATAAAACTTTCATATTAAGCAAGTTTTCATATTAACCGAGTTCATAATATCCAAGTTCTACCATAATTGGAAACAAATGCCAAAGCAATGTTTCAAAAATTAAAATTATAACCTAATTTACAAATGGAAACTGACCAAAACTCAGCCTCTCTCTCTAGAAAGTGACGGTTTCATGCTAATCCTCAGATTTCTTAAGATGTCTTTTTTCGACATTTATTTTTTAATTTTTATCATTTCATTTGTTTGTATTTTACTTATTCTTGCCCCCTCCTCATCATCTATGATGAATTTATACAAATTAAATACATTTCTCCCTACGGGCTGCTAATACTTAAAGCCTTGTATACAATCTTCTTGAGCATAGACTATCCTTATTATTTCCGACCACAAATAATTTTTTGCCAGTGTAGAACCATTTTTAACAAAAACATGTATTGAATAAACAACGTAGGATTGACCAACATGCAAGGAGAGGAGAGAAAAAAAAGGGGGGGGGTAGTGCATTTATTTTATTATGTAGTATTTTCATTTTAAAATTTATATTAAAGGTGCCACCACACTTTTACCTTTTTCTTAATTATATGTTTTACTTTTTAGTTCACTTTTTAAGGTAAAAGTGTGTGCTTAAGAAGTTTTTTTTAATAAGTTTTATTTTATTCTTTTTAGTAATTTTTTTTTAAATATGTTTTTATATAATAATTACAAAACTGAAAAACCCTTGGAAATCTGAAGAAGCAGCCCATTTCTTGCCTAGGGATTTTAATTAAATGAAGAAAACGTGAAGAGGTGACCCATTCTCTACCTGGGAAGTAAATTAAATGAAAATTAATTTTTAATCCTTTTTGGAATCCGCATGAAATTTGGGTAAAAGAATTTTTTCCTCTACATGTATGTATGCTTGTTCGTATTGATCATTTTTGTACAGCTCCTCCTCCAAAACAGCAAAAGTATATTTCCGCGTCGAGGCTTGTCTTTTTAGTCAGCTACGTCTGTATTTTGGGAAAGCGTTTACAATACATTAAGCTGGATAATCATGAACAATCCTCTCTACAAGGGTGTTACAATCAATAACTTTGCTAGCACTGATGATCAAATTAACAACAATTATATACAACAATTAACAACAATACAGGTATTCATTAAGTCATATTGCACCGTATAACATACTAAACTTAAATTATTAATAACTTACGAATAAATAAATGACTATTGAAACTACAACTGAAACATGCATTGGCATCGTGAAGACGACATTGGAGAAAGTTGGAGAATTGTAGGTAGTCAGGAGTGAGCAAAACATGGATTACAAAATTTGCACACAAACACACAAACAAGTTAATTAAAATGTGTAGTATCTAGAGATTGTAGAAACTGCTAACAACATAAAAATTACTAATGAAAAAAATCCAGGAGGATTTGGACAATAAGTTAAGTTATTGAATTAGCATGTCTATTTAACATAGGGTAAGTTTATATTTACATTGATTAAATAAAACCAAATCTACATGTTCCAGAGTAATTTAATACATAGCCACAGCACTAAAAAGAACACATAACATTAAGTTTTAAAAACACATAATATTAAGAATTAAATGAAAGATGGTCACTAGAAAAAGAACTGATATGCCCACCAGAAAAAAGGTCTATCATGATTAGAAAAGTACAGATGATCCATTTTACTTTGTACAATAGCAATACACATCTTTCAATGCCATACAATGAAATGAACATTTGTATTCGTTTATCTTTTTTGGTTACAGTTATTAATTCACAGCAGCAAATGATTAAACCAAGGAGCATCTGTATTTGGATCTCATCTAGAGGAAACCTTATAACTTTAAGAGCAAGATTTGCTTTTAAGGAAATCTCAGCAGGATTTTTGGGATTTGAAATATGAACTCAATGGGACCAGTGTCATCAATGAAAATAATAGTGGATACAAACACAAGTAAATTTTAAATTGCAAAACTTGGAAATTCATCACCACTCAATATTTATATAACTACTTTTTCCTCATGCAATACAGATAGATAAGATATAAAACAATTCAAGACCTATGATATTGAAATGATAAATAAACATGATGGGAGTATATAACAAATGGTAGAGGAAGAGTCTTTGCTAACTATTCCAGAAACAGAAGGTAAATATTAACAATAAGAGGCATTTTAAAGAGTTATTTCCACAACTACCAGGGGCCTTCATAAAATTCTAGGAATCTTATGATACCAAAGAAAGATAACCAGACACAAGTTTTGGTTGAAACTTTAATCCTTCTCTATATAGTAACCACATAAATTGATACATTTTTCCAAACGATGGATAAACTGTTGGAGGCCATCTTTGTAGGTGGTCTCATTTTAGCCGTTTAAGAAGCTCTCCACTTCAGAAATAACCTTGTCGTAATCTTGAAAACTACACTTTCCATGTAGTGGTTTCTTCATTCGAAGAAAGAGGAAATAGTCATTAGGAAGAGGTCAAGTGAATAGGTAAAATTTCGAATCTGTAATAGTTCCTCATTATTGTTGCGCCTTTTCTAGCATAATCAGTAAGGATAACCCCTCTGGGGTTCCAAAAATCACTCTGCATCACTTTTGCATTTCCAGAGGAACTCTGCATCTGTGCCTTTTTGGGGGATCGAGATGATGTGCGTTTCCATTGTTTGCTTTGTTCTTTACTTTCTGGGTCATATAATGCACCCAGTATTCATCTTGCGTGACGAGTCTGTCAAAAATTCCTCTGGGTCCGCTTGGAAAAGCTGTAACACCTCGGTCGATGATTGCTTTCACACTTCTTTTTGCATTGGGGTTTGCAATTTGGGAACCCAACGTACTCTGACCTTTGTCATGTGAAGAACGTCGTGAAGGATGTTGGATATAGACCCCGAACTAATGTGTGCGATGGCATAGACGTGATTCGACGATTTCGAGTACCAGAGACTTAATTTGAGCTGTGATGGTCGGTTCCTCACTCAGTGATGGTTGTCCGGATCGTAGTTCATCCTGGAAGCTTGTTTGTCCACATTGATCGTGGATTTGTCACTGCAGCTCTGCTGTATGATGGAACATTTTTGCCATACACTGCTACAAGCTCTGGAATGGATTTCTTTGGAGTTTTTCCCTTTTAAAAACAAATCTGATTATAGCATGTACTTCAATTTTGTCAACACTTGCCGCCATTTTGCTATGTTCCTCTAGTGGCAAAAAGCGTTATACTAGGATAAAAACATATTTGTTAACTCGTCGAGAATGTGCGGGTTTTTTTAAACATGTACAGTAGTTTTCCCGACATTCATATTTCTAGGATACGATTCCTGGAATTTTATAAAGACCCCTCGTAATTCCACTCACTAACTACTATCATGACAGACAGTTGGACAAATCAATTCACCAGTGTTGCTAGATTTTGTAACTTTTTTAAAGCGCTTGTCCTTTGTTGGACATTGTTAAACAATGTACAAAACAATGAAAACAAGGACAAGCACTTTAATAAAGTTACTAAATCTGGCAACACTGCAATTCACACAATATCTCACATGCGGGAAAAATTGGTAGTTACATTAAAGAAACAAAATTACAGACAACAATTACAGACGAGCAGATGTTTTTTTTAATGCACATCATGAAATTAAAAATTGTTAGTATAACTCCATCATTTGCACAACAAATTAATTAAGGACTGCAAACTTATCTTCTCCTTTTAATCTAATTACCTAAAAACAGAATCTCAATGTCATTTAAATTGACCAAGGATACAGTGACAGAACTAGAATGAGATATATTACATTCTCATTTATAGATATTCAAAAAATGAAAACAAAAAAAGACATGCCATATAAAACCATTGGGTTGAGGATTTGTACTTTGATCCATTATTAAATTTGTGTGCTACAATTTAGGATTAATTATAATAATGATTTATTATTTTATATTACTCAATGAAGGGGGGGGGGGAGCATTATACAATGTTATCCATTAATCGGGTTATTATTAATACAGTTAAATCATGTGTTTTAGTTTTGAGCATCTTACCAGAGGAATTTTTTTTTTTTACAATATTTTAATCCTTTTGATGCTTTTATTTTCATGTATTTCAATATTCACTCTCTATTTGAGCATTTATTTAATGGCAATCCAATTCTGACCCAAAGATTTAAATAACTATCTCCTCTCTACAAATCTGAAAACATTCAACAAGGCGAGCAATTTGAAAAGTCACCAGTCTGATCATTCTTTAGTTTCTTTTAATTATTTTTGATTGTTCAAAGAATACAAAATGATTAATTTATTTGCAAGTAGAATAGACTTATTAAAATTTGTTATGCAAACTAACTTCCTTAAAGAAAATATTTATTTGTAAGTTTATAAAAGTGATTACCTAAAGGTATAGGATAACCCGCATTAAGTCGAACTACATCAAGTGGAAATCCTGCTTAATTGAAATTAAAATTGAAATCCCCTCCCCCTTATGAATTTATAATATAAATTTCGTCCCTTTTAACTTGAAGTAATTTTTGAATATTTCTGAGTAAGTCAAAAATATTTTCATCAAGAAACATTAGAAAAAAAAACAAACAAAAGTACCTTTTAAAAAAAAATAACTAATGTGAAATGATCAATTAGAAATGCTCTTAATATTTCGTTGACTGATGGACAGCATCAAATTACATTAATCAGATTTGCTTGGCGCCAATGATAATGATTTAGTCAGAGTTGTTTTAGAAAATGAGACTGTATTAAGTACAAGTAAACATCATGCAGCAGATTCTTGAAAATCTTATTCAGAGAGAGCAAGGTCCAGAACTCGAGGAAATGCAAGTTGAATACACAACTGTGAAAGTGAAACTGGAAATTTTAGATGATAATGCAAAAAATAATGCTTTTAAAATGACATTTTCATTAGATAACACTGTTGCATTTTTGTTAAATACTTAAAGCAGACCAAAATTTCATCTTATTTCATCCAATAAATGTTCAAATGCATTATATTGTATATACAATTTATACAGCTACACAATGCCTGTTTCCATTTTTATGAAGCACATGTAATCAATAATCACATGAGCCTTAAATCAGCCTTATTTTGGAAATGTCGCTTAAGTCGAAAGCCTGATAAGCTGAACCTCCCCCCTCTTACAATTCGATTTAAGCAACTTATACTGCATTTACAAAGCCAAAATCTACTCTACAGATATTAAAGAAGACTGCCAAGGTGGAGATTTATTTGCTTATCCTGTCATCTTCAATACATATATCCGATTCCAATTCTTTCCCAGAGATATCAGATTCCAAGTCCACAAAACCTTTCCTTGTAGTGATGGGAGCTGGTAAGGAGCTAGCTCGCCCTTTGGGAGTCACAACTCAAACGATTTTATTGCAAATAGCTCGCAGTTTACTCACTAATAATCTTACTTTGCAGTGCAATCAGCACAGGCTCTCGAGCAGCCAATAGCTTACTGTGAATGCATCATATGACTACAATACTGAAGAATGCGTATTAAAGTGGAAGTTGAAAGGACTAGGTATTTATTTTATTTATTTATAGACAACGTGTTAAACTCCAATAAGCTCACAAACCTTACCTTATAATATTAAAAGTTAAGAGTTAATAAAAAAATTTTTTGATATTGTGACATTTCATGTCGTTTGAAGTGTTGCATGGGTCTGACGGGAATTTTCTTATTCTGTGTTTTCTTGTTTTTGTAAAAATAAAACTCATGTATTTGTTTCATATTAATAATATGTTTTCCGATTTATTTGGGAGTTAGTTTGAAACGTTGTTTAGAAATAAAATACAATTTTTAGAATTTTATTGTTGTTATTTTAGGGAATTACACTCCAGACAACGTTCCTTGTTGTTTTAAGAGTTTAAAGCAGCAAGGAATGTGATTGTCGGGGAGCTTTCATTGTTGTCCGAGATGAGTTTTCTCAAAAGCTGTGATAGCCTCCCTGGAGTCTATGGTTGAGTATATATCGTCTTGACGAAGAGATTCTTTCCCCCCCCCCCCCCCCTCCATGAGAGAATGATGTTAGTTTTTGTGAGAGAGTGATGTTAGTTTTTGTTAGTTCTTCTTGGCAGGCATGACTTTGCGGCCATCTTAAGTTCTAAGTTTTGACAAAACTTTTCATTATGAACGAGTTTGACGATATACCTCAGCATAATAATTATTTTACGCTCCAATCAAGCAGTTGTTCAGTTTATAACGAATAATTGATTTATTAGTAGCTAGAGAAGTAAAAGAAAGTAGGGCAACTTTTGACTTGTGTGGAATTCGGCATTCGAAACGTTCAGCCACCTTTACACAGAAATAAAAGCCTGTGAACAGGTATCACTAAGTAAGCAGCTGTGTGTTTCCTGCCCATTATGATGTCTTCTATCATGGTGAGTGAACTTTTCTTTATTTTAATGCCCTGGCACGTTTTTCCCGAGGAGTTCTTCTTATGCCTGGCACAAGAGTTATTAAAAGTTTGTGTTACGGAAAAGTAGAACCTTCACTCCTGTACGTGGAGTACGCTAGCATCCCTGCCTGTGTCTAAGAGAAACAGTCCGTATGAACGTTCTTCCGCGTGAACAGAAGCTTGTTTTGTATACGCCACATGTTACATCTGTAATAAGTTTTAATTAGAATTAAGCCATTTTTTGGTCATCGTTGAGCGCTGCATAGAAAGATAGAACAAACTATCATATTTGCATTTGCAACACAATTGTTATACTCATTATTTACTACATTTTTCATTTTAAAGCTTTTATCATATTATAGTTATATTTTGCCATGATTTTACGTTTTTTTTCCATTTGAACTTTTGTTTTGTTTTAATTTTATTTAAACTTACATTTGTTGCTTAAATTTATTACATATTTAAAGTGAGGTGAATTTTCGTTTAGTGTTGTTATTTTCTTCATAACCGTTGAGTTCTTCATTCTTAGTGAATTTTTATTGTGTGTGGATTTTAAGTTTAATATAAAAGATTTTATTCAACTATATAACTCTCTTGAATAATTTCACCCAATTACACTCAGTTTCAGAATGTTAAGGCCACCCTGCATTTTCATTTCCCCATTAAACATTTTATTTTTGTTTCTGCAAAATACAAGGTTTAACAACCATTTTGAGTTAGGATTCCGATAGTAGTACCCAAGCACTATCTTACAACAAATTAGCATTAACAGATGTCAAAACAAAAAGCTATATGGCATCAAAGCTTGGAACAGTGTTTCACAAAGTTAAGACCACTGTCAAAATGTTAAGTCCATCACTGAAATTTCATTGAAAAAAATGGGATATTCCATTTGGATTCATCCAATAACTGAAAAAGGGTAAACATAGAATAAAGAGGCATGTAATCTTATTTGCATATGCTTTCGTTTGTGGCATTTCATGTAAACGTGTCACAAAATGGGGAAAACAAAGACTCTTAAGTTTGGAAATCAGGAATGTTATAATTAAAAGTCATCAAAAAGGACACAGCAGCAGACAAATAGCTAAGGAGTTACATATCAGTAAAACAGATGTGTTAAACACCATTAAACGTTATAATGAAAGTGGAACTATTACTCCGAAGAAGTCAACCGGACGGCCTCCATCCACAACACAACGTGATGACACTGCTCTGAGGCGAATTGTCATCAGAAAACGACCTGCCACCTGTTCCTGAAATAGCAGCAGATTGCTGTGAAGTCATTGGCAACAATGTGCCAACTGCTACGTGTTGACGGCGCCTTGCAAAGATGGGTTATAAATCCTACAACGCAAAATCAAAACCATTTCCGACTGAAAAACAAAAAGCAAATCGACTGGCATGGGCAAAGGAGCGTCAGGATTGGTCTGTTCAGAAGTGGAACACCATAATATTTAGTGATGAATCAACTTTTGAGGTTTGTTTTGGAAGTGTTGGTCGCAAAGTGATTAGACGGAAGGATGAAGAATATTTGCCTGATTGCTTTCGACACAGCTCAAAGTTAAGCCAATGGTTTGGGGATGCATGTCTGGTTTCGGCACTGGTTCTTTACAGATTGTTAACGGGACTGTGAATGGTGAAAAGTACCGTGATATTCTAGAAACGTCACTTTTGCCATCTATTGCAAAGCTGTATCCACGTCGTCGGTGCTTCATTTTTCAACAAGATGGAGCAACATGTCATACCACTACTTCTACCAAGCGCTGGCTTGAAGAAAGAGACATTCAAGTACTTCTGTGGCCTGCCAACAGTCCATATTTGTTACCCATTGAGAAAGATGGTCACAAATGAAAAAACATGTTCAGATAAGAAAACCTCACACTAAACAAGATTTGGAGAACGTTTTGATTGAGGAATGGTCTAATATCAGTCCTGAATTATGTACAAACCTTGTTGCCAGGATGCCTCACCATATTGCAGCAGTTATCAAAGCAAAGGGTGACGTAACAAAATATTAATCAGTGATGGACTTAACATTTTGACAGTGGTCCTAACATTATGACACACTGTTCCAAGCTTTGATGCCGTAAAACTTTTTGTTTTGACATGTGTTAATGCTAATTTGTTTTATGACAGTGCTTGTATACTACTATTGTAATCCTAACTCGAAATGCCTGTTAAACCTTGTATTTTGCAAAAAGAAAAGTAAAATGTTTAGCAAGGAGATGAAAGTGCAGGGTGGTCTTAACGTTTTGAAACTGACTGTATATGTTGATAGTGAAATGTCTCCTAAAATGAGATCATTCACAAGACTCTTAAGTTTTTTTTTTATAGAAACACAAATTCATGTCATAGGTTTGATACTCCACTTGTGCTAGCCATTCAAGTTTCACATAAGCATTACATTTTTGCAAAAGAACCTGTAGTAACATCAATTTTTCTAAATTTCTGCAATAATTTTACTTATTCATCATTTCATATAGGGTGTCATACCAATGTATTCCCAAAATTCATTGAACTCACTGGATAGTCTTCAATTGAATGATGATGAAACAAACCTCTTGTTCACAACTATTCTGGCATTCTGCTGAATGATGGTTACAAAGTTACCAAAATATAGATACAGTAATAAAAAATAGTTAAGGACAAAAGTTACCGGTAGTTTCATCGTCAATCAGTATCAAATATATTGCTTAATTTGTTAATAACGAGAATGGTTAACTTCAAATTCCTTTTACATGTATCACTTTATTCTGCTCAAAACAATATACGTAATCTTGAATTTCCCCATCTTAAAAATAAAAAAGTTTTTATTAATCAAATCCATTACTGTACTTACTACTGGCGTGTCTGGCCAAGTTAGAGCAGGCTTGCCTGTTACAGCTAATTTCGGATCATCGGATTTGTGATATTCCAATAACAGCTATTTAAACAAAACAAAAACAAGCTTAAATTAGTAATTTTAAAATGTCAGAGAACTACAGTTAATAACGGTACGATTCAAGTCTCTATGATTTGAGTGAAAATTCTTTTGAGTATATAGTTTTCAATATTCACAGTCGAGCCACAGTATGATCACCACCTACTTTGCCATCAGCAGCACTATTTTGCTATTGCTAGAATAGAACACTCTTGTTATACGACACCCATGCAGCTATTAATGGTTGTCATGACGATTCACATTGCGTAAATCATCAATATTAGAAAATAAAACAGTGATATAGGACTGTGGTTAGATAAGCATACTTTGCTATTCTTTTGACCTTTAGCTGGCCCAGGTGCATCTGATAGCTTAGTTTATTGGACCTCTTGTGCTTGGCAAAGGGTTGCCTTCTCTGATGAGTCACGGTTTCTACTCCATCAAGTGAATGAACATTGTCGTATTTGGTAGGAAACCTCCGCTAAGAATCACTTTGCAACCATTGTTGAAAGACACAAACTGGTGGTTGCAGTGTAAAGGTCTGGATAAGTTTTCTTGGGTGCGGTGCTACCTTGGTCTAATGAAAGCACACAAGGCACTCTCACCTGATTTATCCATCACTGCAGATCAAGTACACCCATACAAACAAGACCTGATTTATCAGAGTCTTCACTGGGGAAAATGGGATATTCCAGCATAATTTAAATATATATATAGAGTACTACAATGAAATTTCAAACAATTTCATTCAAATCTGAAATCTGATTGTTGTACAGATATCTTGTAATTTTAAATGGTAAAGGTTTAGATTAATTGGTTTTCTGTAAAACACCAGCTATAAGTTTAATATAAAGAAAGAAAGATCAAATTCTCATAAGAGCCATCATATAATCCCCCCCCCCAGCAATGTAGCAATTATTACATGTATTTCGTTACTCCTAACTACCTTAAGGCCATAAAAACATAATGCATGTCTACTCATCAATGGGTTCTTAATAAATTCATCAAAAAAGGCTATGTCTCTCATCATGACAAATAATGTAAGGTCACACAAAGTATTCGTGATATGAGAAAAGACTTCATAGCCTTGATAGAGAAATAAATTCTCATTCTCCAGATTTCTCACTATTTGATTATCATCTTTATCAGTGAACAATCATATGCACAAATGAAAACATTAAAACTTAAAAAGCATTTATAAGAGGACTAAACGCACACGTTGAAAATTTTAAAAAGATTTTTAATGAAATATTTTTTATTCAATACAGTGCAGGGATCTAGCTAGATATTGCCGAGTGCTGGTTAATTTTTCCAGAGAAAAATGAAATATTTTCCCATTACGACAAAAAGTAATGGTCAGCTAATGTTGCAACGTTTGGAATATCAGTGGTCTATTTTGAACCTTATTGAGATCTTAAAACCTACATCATAAAATGCATATGTAACTTACAATCTGCATGGTGGTCGCAAAAATGGTATTTTTGTAGTGCTGGTCGCAATGCAATAATGGTAATTTTTATAATGCTGGTCACGTGCGACCAGTGCTAACCAGTGTAGTTAGATCCCTGCAGTGGAATCTGTCAAAAGCAGAAATTCAAGAATTTCACAGTCCTATTACCATATTTTCGTTGGTAAATTATTTGTCAAGGCAAATTATCTTTCCTGGATAAAGTGAATGATAAGCCTTTTTCAGTTTTTATTATAATAATACTAGAGATCTTATAAAAACACTCATTTTTCCCTTCCACATGGGATTTTGGAGCACAAGCTTCCTAATGCCCCTTGAAAAAAATTGCTTTTTCCCAAGAGACAAGCCCACATAAAAACCAATTCGTTTAATTCTTAATCTGTGCCAAAATTGCAGAAGACGAACTAAGTCTAGGCTATATGAAGGATGCTCAATACCCCAAACTTGAATTTCCGGAAATTTCAACAGCACAGGCAACTGTATGAAGACTGGTGTTGTCATATAATCTAACGCCATCTTTTGATAATAATCCTTCAGAATGCATGCAGCATCTCTGTAACAGCATGGTTTGTTCTGGAGGTCCTCTGCTGAAGTGTTCCAGTATTGCTTTTGCAAACCCAAAAAAATATAAGCACCATTTTTTTTTTCTGTTGTTGGGTTTGGAGTTTTCCTAATAATGATTGTGGACTTTACCATCACCCTCCCCCCCTCCCAATACAATCACTTCCATACATATATATTCATATTATGTTTATAGCAGGTGTTCCCTATGAAGTCAATTAAGGGGGGGGGGGTTCATAGCATCATTTAGATGTCAATTCCTTTGTCTCAATGACTATTTTTATTCATCTAACTGTATGGGAAGGAAAAAACCATTAACAAAAAAAAAATCCAAGAAATCAAATGCCAGATATGTATTTTGACGCCTTCATTCTCAATGGTCTCAATCATGTAGTTATTGATCATTTAATTTTTATCCTAATAAACGTGCAGATGATATCACAAAGACTTCTGTCATTTTACATAGTTAAAAATCAAACACCTTGCCAAATGACAAAAAATTATTCACTTTATCACAAACATTAAAAAAATAAAAATTTTAATTTAAAAACATTCACCTTAACATCTGCAAGAAGAGCATTTGGATTTTTGATAAGATCAGGAATGTTCTTCTTGCTAGGAGGTAGATTTGTGAGCCATTTCAAAATTGCCTGAAAGAGAGAAAAAAAATACATAAATCAATATTAAAAAAAAAAGTTATCATTTAATCCTCTAATTATGTATGTTTAATTATATTACAGCAGATTGGAGTGGGTCACAATCACATTTCAAAAGCAACCCATTGTTTGAGAAACTCGCCTGAGCAATATAAGCATTATGTAAACTGTATTGGTTTGAATCTAAGACAACCTTTTTTCCCTCTAAAACGAAGTTGCAAAACCAACCCTCTGCTAAACTTCGAGCACAACTCAAATGACCCCTCCCTCGTCAAGCCATTGGATCTTTATGCCTGACCAGCATACAAGTGATCACTTAGATTTAGTCTTAAACAAAGCTACTTGGAAAAAGACTCCACCTTAAAAACTTTTAAAAAAAATGAAAAATTAAGATTACAATATTCTTGACATAAAATTTCAAGCAATTATCTTGTCTGTTTGAGGCCATTTTACAATCAAATGTAGTAGGGACCCGTTCAAACGCGGTTTGTTGAAAAGCGAAACCAACTCCATAACTGTTATGGCTTAGCTCCTGAATTTTACTTCTGGTTTCTAAGAATTATCAAAAGGCGTCTCTCCTCGTGATTTTTTGATTGTTTAATTTTTCATATCACAACATTTTTGATCCGTATATACAGTAAGTACATTCAAAACTGCACAGGGAATTCACTTTTTTCTGGAATTTCCATTCACTTTTCCATCATCAAAGTCCAGTGCAACAGCAAAGTTTTAAAAACAGAATGGTGATGACCAATTAAAGTTTATGGCTACTTATAAAAATTTGAAGCATTCACAATTGTCCATGGTCAACATAAACACTAAATATGAAAGCATCCTAGTCATTTACTAAGTTTAAAAATTCTCCCATCTCGCCACTATTTATTGCAATCTCATAAGCAACACTGCATTTACAGACACACTTGGACATTACCCCCCCCCCCCAAAAAAAAAGGGGGGGGATGCGGTAAGGGGAAGGACAAATTTTTTTCTAAAGGAAAAAAAAAATTTTTTTTTTTACACTTTATTTTTTTTTTTTTTTTTTTGCTAATAGCTTGTAATGTTTTTGTAATATCTTTTCGTAAATTAACATATATATCAATATATTATCCTTTAATTTCTGAAAATAAATTAAATTTTGATTTCCTGATGTAGTTTGTTTTCCTATTTATTTTGCTCTGAAATGACAAGTGGGGTGGGAGAGAGACTCGCTCCAACACATCTCTAGCTAATGCAAAGATTAAGCTCATGGCTCCCATCAACTGATAAGCTGATCGGTGGCATTAAGGAACTTCAGGCATGGCTAGTCACCGGTGGGTGACAGCCAGTAAACGTTCATCTCCCCCCGTGCTTTGGAGGGCACATTAAGCCATCAGTCCCAGCTGCTACTGTCATCTCGCAGCAGCTATTATCATATCCAGTATGAGAACACTGGAGATGCAGAAAGGAGAGAGGTCCTACTGCGTAATATTCATGCCTCATGAAAACATGCTCAGATTACATCACGATGTTTGATACTGAACAATGACCAATCATCATCCCAACAACTGCATTTGCCTGGGTTCCTACTGTAGTACATCTACAGATGCTGACAATATAAAGTTATGGTGAAAATATAACTGATAAACCTAAACCTTATGTAAGAAATAAAAAAAAAAATGAAGAAGGATGTCTATGAATATTATTTCTAAATACAGGTTCACCATCACTAATCTGGCACTAATTTCAGCTAGCGTAATTCCAACTTCCCAGATCACCATACCAATTTGCCGCTACCTTTATTTATTTTACCTGTAATTCATTAAAATTTCACTCTAATTCATTTAGTGTTCTTATAATTACCAACTTGTACTGATTTACGAGGTATTTTTAAAAGAAGGATAAGGTGGTTAGCTGTTGAGTTAGCATTTTTAATCTAATCACTGTGTGTATCCAGCACCCTTCTGGTCCCAGTGATACTGGATTAGTGATGGTCAGCCTGTACAAGTTTTCTTACTGTAATCAGAATGAAAAAAACAATTATAATGGCTAGATCATTTACAATAAAACCACTTGAGGGGAAGTCAAATCTGATGATACATTAAAACCAATGGTAATTAAAATCATTACAGAAAACAATAGTAACTAGTCAGAGCATTCAAAATGATAACCTAATTGCAGCCTTTACACGTTAAAATAACAAAACTAAATAAATAACAAAAGCGAAATATCAAATTATTTTATCTATCTTTTAATCTATATTAAACCTATTCTTTAGCGTTTCATAAATTTTTATAAACTATGTAAATCAGACATGACTTTTGGTTTGCCAACCCCATAACTACTAGCATCATGCATTAAAGAATTTTATATCTCATTACCTTAATCCCATCTAGCTCCAACTTTGTTATGTGTGTGTGTGGTCCAGTTGGTGGTGGTGGAAGTGCAGCCACTGGAGTTTCTGAATTCTCAAATGTCGACTGCATAGGCTGATGATGTATCCGAGCAACGCCATCAAGAATACGACGAACAGCTTCAACATTAGTGGCATCGATCCTTCTATCAGCAGGGATATTTTCTGGATGTGAAAACTTTGGCGAGTTAACTGCAAAGCCATGATTGTAAAATGCAACATCATTTCCAGGAACAAGTTTTCCGAATGGCAACATTGACCCCACTGGGCTCTTGGATTTTGCAGCAGTTGCTGCAGCAAGAGTCACTGCCAGTTGTGGGTTTCCAATGAAACCTGCAATGGGAGTGTTTTCAATGGCTTGTGAGCAAGGACTCTCTGGTGGAGTCATCATTGCTCCGTTAGGTCGCTCGGTGGATGAAGCATCTACCTCTCGTTTTACTTCTTTCGTTTTCGTGGATGGTGTGGAAGTCACCATCCCATTCACAGGATTGCCTTCAGAATCAACAGGATACAAATGCGTTCGTCCAATAAGGCAGTGCACGTATCTTTCTAATACATACCACAAGATTTCAGTGTAAAATGGGTAACGAAACTTGGTGGGTACCTAAATTTGCAAAAAGTGAAAATAAATGTTACCGATTTCTAAAAGATGAAAATAATTTAATCTGAACAGAAAAAAATTTAAATGTTAAAATATTGGGTGTACAAGTAAATTTACATCATTTTTGATCAAAAAAGAAAATTAGCTTTTATAGAAAGATAACAGTTATTTTATTCAAAATATTTACTATTGAAACGTACAATCTTGCACCATTTTTCAGATAAGTGGATTCTACGATAGAAGAAGAGTGGTTGTTTGGAAGCAATCCACTTACCAAGGCAATTTTTTGATCTCCTCATCAGAACTAAAGCACTCTCAAGAAAAGGCATTTCACAGGGATCTAAACAAATGGTAACCTGATGGCAAGATGTCTGATGAATACATCCCAGCCAATTCATTTCACATACAGTTAAGTGCTTTGCAATGTCTCTTTCTCTCAATTCATGTGGGACCCAATTTCCTTGCTATTGAACTATTCCCACTGCAATGTTGAGACATGCCAATGCTAGCCTAGTTTCTGTTTGAAATGCTTCCATATTTGTTTTTTGTGCTGTTCACATTCTTTGTCTTTCATGCAGAAATCATGACTTTTGAATGTCTCATGTGCTTTCAGCTATAGCACGTTTACCATAATGTTCCACAAGCAAACGGTAACAAGAGGTAATGCAACAAAACTTCCTCATCCCTTGTCTGTGGACCCCCCCCCCCCACAAAATTTCAACATTTTCAAACAACGATGCTCACACTTCAATAAATGTCCTATGCTAATCATCAAATCTTGTTTCAATGACTTTCTTATAACATGTTGCCATTCTCAATCATATGAAATCTGTGCTAGTTATGCCATCTATTAGGAAACACTGTAAACTTTATTGTACACCCAATACAGAGAGGTTGGTTACGATCTCTGTTAACAATTTACTGCATGAATGCTGTGGATCACATGCACACGTGCATGACAGAAAGCACGTCAAATGATGCTATTACATCCACATAGTTGGGTTTCATTTGAAAGCAGTAAATGTCATGAAAAAACATATCTGAAAATTGGACCTTTACTGGTTATATTATTGTATATTACTACCCTTTCCGATGCTAATTACAGCTAATCTGCTATAACTACGTGAAATTTCTCAGTTTCGAAGAAAGGCACATTGGCAGTACTGAATGGAAAAGGAAATCCTAGGAAGGGTTAATTTGAACTGGCCAGAAACTGCAAAATCCTCGAGTTCCACAAACCGAACACTACAGGTCATCCGAAAGGTCAAACAGCTTATCCTGTGTGAATCCAGCAACCCAAAGAGGGGTCACAAACATTATAAGAACTTCACAGGCTGCCATAACTACAATAATAAACAAAGAATTGCAACTGGAAAAGCGTCACAAGAGTCATGTTCACAAGCTGCTGCCACCAACACATTGCAGAAAGGAAGAGGAACTGTCGGAGGCTTTATGAGGGTTACCTCACAACAGAATGACGGAAGTATGTTGACAATTTGGATGAAACCTACTTCTACTTCAATGATTGCAACAAAACCCGTGAAATTTTTTTTATCATCCAAATGGAGAAATCATATCAAAAGTGGTCCAAAGAATGTAAGGAAAGTTTTTAAATGTTTGGCTGCACCAAGAAAAATCCTCCAGCCATACATCAGATTCGACCATTCAACTTATTTTGGATTTGGAAGATGAAACTGGAATTCACGTTACACCCTTTCACGGTATCCCTGTCGAGTCACCAGATAAATCTCCGATGGACTGGATTATTGAAACGAGCCCTTGACCAACAGCCACTAATGGTCTCTGGAAAGCCTGCAAACAGGATGGAAAATATCAGCCTCGCCATTCTGCAGACATCTTTTTTTACAATGAAAGATACAGTGCAGGACAATAGTCCACAAATAGGGTCAGCAAATAGAACACAATCATTGGCGGAAAAAGGGGTTTCTTTGTAAACTTTCTCTTCCAAATTGTTACCATAGATCGTAATCAACAGTTTGCAGTAATTGTTTTTCTTAATATTATTGCTATTTTTTGTAAATTACAATTGCATTTTAATTTGAAATTGGAAAGCAAATTGCTAATTACATGTAATTTACTATAATTAACGAAGTTTAACAAGGTTTCAATTTCTGCAATGCACACGTAATTATATGCAAATTTATTTTAAGTTTTTCTAACCAGAAAGCTTAATTTTTAGATAGGGTTTATCTCGTTATTCAAAATCTAATTACTGTATTTGCATAGTAATACTTCGGCAATTAAAAACCTAGAGGGTTTATTTCTTTTTAAGCTTGCATTAATATATTAGCAAATGAATTTGTTACAATTCACTAACATGGGTTGAATCTTCTATTTGAGCAATACGTAATTGTTTCTCTATTCCAAAACTGTGAAGGAAATTGCCACCAAAGACTAGAGAATCTTGTGGCGTATATACTGCATGAATCCATCCTATGATAGGAAAGAGAAATAGAAAACAAATAAAAATTCTATACAAGGAGAATACAATAAAGATTTAAGCTTACTAATTAAAATATTCAAATATACAAATTTAAAGAATTTTATATCTATACTAGCTTTTAAAATCTAGACAAGATCAGGTATCCCTTGCTTTGTGAAAGTTTGCTTTATGTCACTTCGATTGTGGTACATGTATATGAAATAAAGATTTACATTAGTACCACTTTTTGCTAATCAAAAGAAATGCAAAGAATTTTCACTTTCACTAATAAAAATTAAAAACACAACTGGTTTCAGAAATCAAAGAGCATGTAAGGGTGCGTAGCTTAGAATAAAACTGGTGACAATCACTTCTATCGTGGTATATGAAATAAAGATAATGTGTATGCAATGCCTGGAGCAACGTTTTTTTTTTCCAATGTTACTTTTATGTTTGTGTTCGTGCAACGCCGGGTGCCTCTGCTAGTATATATACAGGGCGATTCAGAAAGGTAGGTCAAGAATGAACAGTTTGTAGCGGGGAACAATATATTCAGAAAGGTGGGTCCAGAAATGCATCCTTACAGAGATAATGCAACTTTTACGAGGTAGGAATGGATGTGCGTTACCCGGATGGCAATGGTAGGGTCCATGTAAATTAGGATCTAAACATGTAAATTGTTCGTGTTCTCTTCTTTAAAAGAGAGGAAACGAAACATGTAACTCCATTGTCGTACAATGGATCGCTTGACTAATGCAGAGCTGGCGGACATGCATCTCGTCTACGGCGAGGCACAGGGTAATGCTACTGAAGCAGAAAGGATTTACCAACAGCGTGTGGAGAAGTCGGTGATTCCCCGGACATCTTCACCAGAGTTCGCGAGAATCTCGTCCACAGACTAAACACCTGTGTCGAGGCTCAGGGTCGGAATTAAACACCTACTGTAATGTCATTCCTACCTCGTACAAGTTGCATTATCTCTGTAAGGATGCATTTCCGGACCCATGTTTATAGGAAAAATTTTGTTTCCCGCTACAAACTGTACATGGCATTTCATTCTTGACCTATCTTTCTGAATCACCCTGTATAGAGAAGAGTGTTTGTGTGTATCTAATACAAAGCCACTTGGCTTATCTGACATTACAATAATAAACTTAAATTTTTTTATTTTTTTTTCCCTCCGAAACAAAAGGCCATCGATTCAAATCCTTAATTTCAACCATGTCCGTGTGGTCCCCTTGTGAGCAAATGGTGAGCGTGTTAACGGAAGAAACTGCGACTGCTAGACCACACAAAGTGATGAATGGCCAAGTTTTGCTTCAAAACATCGAGAGCAGAGTGCAATTGCAACAACAGTTTACCAGGTAGTGAATATATCCATTCAGATTATTGGAATTGCAGAGCACACAGACAACTGCCACCCAAAAAATAGTTGTTTCGTCGAAGACAGCTGCCATATATTTTCATATCAATGCTGGGAAAATATTGTTGCCATGGAAACCAATGTAGTGATGATGTAACAATATTTTCAAGATGATGCAATGATAAAACATTTGTTTCCAAAAATTATTAATTATGACCAGGAAATGAGTACCGTATTTACCTGAATCTAAGACGACCGCTCAAAATTTTCAAGTATTTCAAGAAAAAAAAAATTTTAAGTCAAAAACTGAACTATATGTATTCCCACAGTATTGAAATTCTTAAGGGTGTGTCTAAAAAGTCCGACCAGTCGCGAAATTTTGGAGCCAACGGTTCAGTCACTGTTGAGCCCGTCACAACACTCATTTTGGAGCCACCAGTGACTGACTCGAAATTTTGACTATGTCCGATCGACGCGGGAACGATGTAGGCATACCCGCATTTTAAATTTTCTCCCGATTCGGATGACCCTCGATTCATAAGGCTTTGGATTATCGGTCGTAATTATGAATCGCAATTAGCACGATTGGTTGCATTATGAATCGAGGGTCGTCCGAATCGGTAGAAAATTTAAAATGAATAAAGCCAGCTACGTATGCCTGCATCGTTCCTGCGTCGATCGGACATAGTCAAAATTTCAAGTCAGTCACTGGTGGCTCCAAAACGAGCTTTGTGATGTTTTTAAATTGTGCGATTTGTTATCTTACGAAGCACGTGGAAAACAAGCAATATCATTGGATAACTCCATGGCTATCTGCCTCGGTCTCGTTTTCCTCTAATGGCCGAACGCTAAGACTAATGGGATAGTACTGGCGACTTAAATCAGTATTGCCAACTTCGCGGATTTCCAGCTAAATTTTTTCTGATTTTTCATCAAAATTATGCCAAAAGTCTGCTAAAAAAATTCATTAGTACAATTGAATTAGTCGGCTTCAATGGATTTTGGCTTTGTTTTAGTGAGAAAAATTTTTGAATCGGCAACATCGGATCCGATACATGTATTCAAAGTTCGACCCGATATTTGATCCGAAGTAGAGCTCCAAACTCAACTATTTTATTTGTAAAGCTTCTCTCCCCACCCAAATTGAAGTTAATTATTTATTAGAGGATGAAATGTAATGTTTGATGAAAACGGCATAGTTGTAATACTGCCTATAAAGATCGAAAACAGCAATGGACTCTTGCTATGAAGCACCCCTCCCTCCCCATCGCACGCGGTCGCAGGGGTAAAGATCCAATTCTAAGACGACCCCCCCATTTTTTGCCCTGTAAATTTGGAAAAAAACCTAGTCTTAGATTCAGGTAAATACGGTAATAGCACAATATGGATAGGGCAGTCTCTCTCGAGATGATACATGCGTCTCCCTTCAGCTCCATAACAAATGTTCAGACGATTTGTGTGTTTGGAACACTTGAACAGTGTAGAACCTTCCAGAACCTTCCTCTTCCAGTGGGTTAGATATACAGGATGTTCCAAAATGTTTTAGACAACTTTTAATCGTTATATATAAAAAAAGAAACTATTACAGATTGAAACAAATGGTTTTCAACAATTTGTTTATCAACTCAAAAAGTTTTTTTGGTATATTAGTAAAGTTCAATATAGGCACCATTTATAGCACAGACACCATCCAAACGATATTCAACCTCTGCTCATGTTCTTGCCAGCATCGCCTCAACTACCAAACTAACTGCAGAAACAATGCGGGACTTCAAATCCGCCACACATTTGATTTTTGTGCTGTACACGTTGTCCTTAAGAAAACCCCACAGGAAAAAATTCAAAAGTGTCAGGTCAGGTGAACAAGGTGGCCACAACGAAGGCCCATCTCACCCAATCCACCATTGAGGGAATTAAGCGCATTTCGGACTGTTAACGCTCAGTGAGGAGGGGTACCATCTTGTTGGAAAAAAACATTTGGTTGGTCGTCCTGATGTTGTAGAAATACGTATTGTTCAAGCATGTCACAGGGTTTACGTTAACGCTAAATTTAGCGTAAATTACGCTAATACTTATCTGTTGGACGCTATTTTGAAATTTTTAAGCGTCCGGGAAGACGCTAAATTTGTATCACGGATTTCTTGTCTGGTCAAGTTAACTTGTAAAATTCCCAATGATTGGTGCGATTTTTAATTGTCAATTGGCTAAGATGTAACATGTGATCACCGACATCATAATCAACATAAAAGCAGAGTGAAAGTGAAATTCCTGACAGCAAGACTTGTAAGAGGCCTAGAGTAATGACAGACTTTTTAGTCAAGGAAAAGTTTCATTCGATTCACCTTCAGTTACTAGTAATAATTCAACCGGCATTGAAAGAGTAGAAGAAAATATTAGTAATGAACATGATTTTTTTTGAAACAGTACGCTAAGTAAATAAGAGGGGACCCAATAACTGAAATACATGGGGTCCGGGGGACTCAATAATTATTCTCCCTAAAGCAAACCGTGATGTCAGTTGGAGTTAATGGTTGGCTCGATGAAAAAAATTATGGGCCAATAATTCGATCATGTAAAAGCCCCCACCACATCTTGACCTTTTGGCTGTCACGTTCGACTTCAAGAACTTCTTGGGATTTTGTGATTCCCAAATCCGCATATTATGATGATTGACTTTATCAGACACGTGAAAAGTTGCCTCATCTGAAAACACAACAGACTTCAAACAATCTTCATCATTGTCAATTCGTCCTGAATTATTCAGCATATATGCTCGGCATTGTGGTATATCACTTGGTTTCAAAGCTTGCACAAGTTGAACTTTATAGGCATAAAGTTTAAGATGTCTGTGTAAAACACGGTGAACAGTTGTTCCAGGAATCAGGAGCTGCCTGGCTGCTGATCTGATCGACTTACAAGGGCTATGTTGAAAAGCCTGCCGAACACGATCCATAGCCTTGTTGCTAGTGCTTGGTCAACCTGCCGATTTCCTTGGTTGAACACTTCCAGTGGTCATGAACTGTTCATCCCATTTCGCAATTTGGTCTTGAGTTGGTGGGGTCTTTCCATATTGTGTCCTAAAATTCTCTTAAGTTTGTGTTCCAGATTCAGTCTTAATAAACCATGCCACACATTGTGCTTTCTCTACAATTAGTTAATAAGAGGTATCTCATGACCAACAATGCAAGGCAAAGTTTGTGCTTTAAAAATAAGATTCAATTTGTAACAATGCATAAAATTCCTTTTGTTCGGGCTTTTCTTAGAATTGATAGTTCTTAGAAAATAACATTTTCTTGAAAATCTTTAAAAATGAGCACTAACTGGAGATAATTGAGAGTTAGCAGAATATTGAGAAACTGAGCACGTGGTGAGTGATCAAGTAGTCATCGAAGTTCCCAGGCAGCCCTCGACGATTCAAACGTACAAACAGAAGAAACTGTGACCTTTTATGGTGTCATATTAAAGAAGGCAACGAAAAAAAAAAATATGTGTATAGTAATAACCATTTCCTTAATTTGTTATTTTATTTTATTAATTTTAGGAGGACTTTTACTTGCAAGGGAGCGCCATAACATTTTGCTTCGGTAATCTCCGTAAATTTTCGGGGACTGACATCAAGAATACTTTGGGGCGATCGGTATAACATAAACGCGTGCAAAATTGGAAGTCAGTATCTCGTTTCCCTCATCACTTTCATGCAAACAATCGAAATATTTTAATTAAACTGAGGCTTCAAATATATTATTCACCAATATATTCTAAATTTGAAGATATACTTTGAAATTTTAAAAACCGATAAAAAAAAAAAAAAGTAATTATTGTATATTTATAATGCAATATAGCAAAGGCACGTTCAGTTTTTAAGTGCATCGGTTTATTTCTTAAGATTAATTTATTGGAATTAAAGCATTAAAAAAGGCAAAAATACCTCATTTAAATATTGAATTTGCGAAAAAGGTAAATTTTTTAAATCAGGATATTTAAATTTTTAAATCGGAATTTTTAAATCCCAGTCGTCAGCAAAAGTGTGCGTATTTTTCCTCAAGATGCAGGGAGCAAGAAGACAAAATACTAAGTTCAAACTATCAATACATTCTGCTTGAACTTCATTACGTATGAACAGAATTATATACATTTATCGAAAGTAATAATAAATCTAGTAGGCCCCACACGGATAACGAATGTGGAAGGAAAATAATCATGGGGGGGGGGGGGTATTATTATTATTATTATTATTATTATTATTATTATTATTTAATGTAGCAACAGCAGGGATACAATCCGCCAGATAAACCGGAAGATGAAGCCCTTTGTTGCCCCCCAACAGGCCAAAGCCCAAAACGGGGTTAATGATACATATAAAATAGACTAATAAAGAGAGAAAAAAAAAAAAACCAAAAAAAAAAAACCGATAATAATAATAAATAAATAACTGAAAACAAAGCCAAACGCCAGGCCGAGTCAGACAAGAAATTAACAACAATAATAATAATAATAATAATTAACATTATTAATGTGACAACAGCATGGAAAACCCACCAGATCTTCCAGGTATTCTAGATTTTCAATCAAAACCAAACAATACAAAAAAAAATAAAATAAAATTAAAAAAAAAAAAATAAAATAAAATAAAATAAATAAAATAAAAAAAAAATAAAAATAAATAAAAAACATAATTAAAATAAATATTATACAAACAGTAAACTTAAAACGAACCCAAAGAGGAGATACCGTGAAATCTAACCAAATATATTACGCCTAGGGGTTTCCATGGAGAACACGTCTATCTTATTAAAAAATTTGTGATAATTAACAAGAAGCTTATAAAAAGGATTAGTATTACAGAGATTTGTTCTCCATTTTATCAAAATTTCTAGGAAATTATAATTCCTTAAGGATGACTGGGGACGTACACGTATAATATTTAACAAATCACCAACCCGTATTTGGCCTCTTAGTACTCCAAGTAATACATTAAAAAGAACATTTTTAACTAAAGTATTAATATTAAAAATTTCCTCTAAATATATATTATTATTATTATTAAAAATATAAAAACGTCTCTGGTCATTATAATAATAATAATAATAATAATAACACTGGTCAACACACATTTTGCCTCCAATCATTTAAAGTCATTTTATGGTAAATTTGTTGCACTGATTCCGAATATGAGATCAGTTTTTTCAAATTGGCTCTAGTTTTTGAGATATTTAACATAGTTCATTTTCTACGCTTCAACGTGTATATTTATCCAGTAGAACTGCAACTTTGACAAACGTAGGTTTTCTGGACTAATTTGAGTGTGCTGATTCCATATCTGAATTCCAAATTTTTCTATCACGTCAGGATGTTAAGTTTCAGTGGTGTAAAACAGTCTCCTGATGTCAAATTTAAACAATGGCTACCATTAAAATTTAAACTACCGTATTTTTATAACTTGAGATCTTGACGTGATAGGGTAAGTTGGAATTCAGATTTGGAATCAGCACGCTCAAATTAGTCTAGAACACCTATCTTCCCCGGTACCAAAAATGATGTTGACCAGAGCTATTGGTAGTCATTTTATTATGTACACAATTGTTTTTGCAGATTACAAAAAAACTAGAGCCAATTTTGCATTTTCACAGTCATATTCGTGTTCAACACATTCAACTCATTAAGAAATGGTTATTTTCATATCAGAGGCAAAAAAGTTTTAAAAATTTGTTGCCTAGTGTAATAATAATAACAACAACAGGGAGAGAAACACACCAGATAAACCGGAGTACAAGGCCCCGTGTTGTCCCCCAACAGGCCTAAGCTCAAAAGGGGGTTAATGAACTACATGTAAAAATTAATAATAATAAAACAATAAATAATAACATTAACACAGCGAGAATATTAAAAAATAATAAAATAATATACGAATAATAAAAATTAGAAGGAAAATGAATAGAAAAAAAAGAGAGGAAAGGAAGAAAGAGACAGGCGTTATGAGAAAAGAGAAAAATGGAGTTCATCAGAAGCCGTAAAGCAAACATCGTTGAAATTATCTAAGTAATTAGTAATCATTTTATACACTGGATCGATCCGTGAAATAAACGTCTTCCATTTGTACAAGGGAATAAAAACGAAGCCCCTACGCATCAATCTAATACTCTGAAAGTTAAAATCATTCACTAAGGAACCTACACTCAACTTAGCGTGAAAAATACCAACAAGAATGTTAAAAAGTGAAATACTAATAATACGCGCAATGTTAAAAATGTTATGAAAATGGGCGGACGTCAAAGGTAGCTGATTGCCAAAGTTCTTTATTATGAAAGCTTTAAAATTAAGGCATTTACGTTGTATTTTATGTAAACTTGTTGATTGCCCCCAAACCAGATCCACGCGCAATAGACAATTTTAGGAATCACAAAAGTCTTAAACAGAAGCAAAAAAGTTTTTGCCTCTGTAAAGAACTGAATGGACCTCTTCAACATGCCGACGCGACGTGAAATATCCAGATATACTTAATTTAAATGCTCAGAAAAGGAACAATTGTGTGACATAACTACTCCTAAATCCTTCAAAGTATTAGTTCTAACCAAGGGAGTACCATTAATAACATAGTTAAACACAAACAGTGCAGTGGAACGATTGAAGGACATCACAAATGACTTGGACGCATTCAGTTCAAGCCCATTACAACAGGACCAATGATACACTCGTTTTAGCATGATCTGCAACTCGTGGCATGAGGACCAGTCGTTAATGGTCCGAAAAAGTTTAACATCATTAGCATAAATAATGATTTTAGTATGGGAATCAGTTAAAACATATGCAAGATCAGCAAGAAAAATGTTAAACAATAAAGGGCCAGAGGAGACCCCTGCGGCACACTACTTTTGATATAAAAGGGAGGACAAGAATAATCCTGATTTCTTAGTCTGAAAGCCCGACCTGTGAGCATATCATTGAACCAGTCATTGGCCACTAAGTCTAATCCTACAAATCGCAGTTTAAACAGCAACAAAGGGATACTAACTTTGTCGAACACTTTTGAGAAATCCAAATATAGTGAATCGACCTGGGACCGTGTATCAAGACAATGGGTAATATGGTGCAAAAATATGGCGAGATTAGTCTGTGTGCTTCTCTGTGATCGAAAACCGTGCTGTGCATCTGGAAGATGAGCGCCAACGTGTTGAGAAAGTTGGTCAGCAACTAAAGTCTCCAACAGCTTAGCCGGAAACAAAATTAAAGCGATGGGACGAAAAGCTGGTTTAGCCGAATGCTCGTTTTTTTTAGGGATCACCACTTGCTTCCATGCAGCCGGGTAACGTCCAGACCCCAGTGATACATTAAAGAGGTGGGTTAATGGAGAGATAACCGCTGACAAGCAGCCTTTAAAAATAAAATCCGGGATATCTGGAGAGTGCAGACTTTTGACGCAGATAATCTCCAAGAACGATCTAAAATTTGCTGTGCAACCAAAGGTTGAAAAATGAACTTCTTATCTAAAGTGCTCCAACACGCTGTCAAAATATCTTCATTAACACACATTTTCAAATTATTGCTCATAGTTGACGCTAACGAATGAGCAAGTTCTGACAAAGCATTAGCATCCAGAGGCTCCTTATGATTTTTGTTGCGGTTTAGACACAATTTGGCAGTTTCCCAAAAGGCAACAGGATTATTATTAACTTGCTCTTCCAAACATTTAAAGTAATTCATACGATCGTTGATCCAGCTATTCTTGAACGTTCTCTTCTGGCCTCGGCAAATAACAAATAATCGTCTTGGGCCAAAGATTTTTTATACATTTTATGTCTTTTCTGTTTACATTCCCAAGCATCTCTAGTTTGTGCAGTAATCCAATTAGGGAACCTTGGCATTGATCTATTCTTCCTCGTTGAAATGCATCCATTAACTTGTCGCTTATGCATAGGAACGGCTTCAGAGACAGCGTAACTGATAACAAGTCACAATATCATTCCAAATCTCATCAACATCCAACGACTTTAACGTTTTAGACCAATCGACTTTCCGATAAAGACTCTGGAAGTCTGCACATCGAAGTTGTAACGCGAATCTTTGGGAGGCGAAAAAGTTTCCAACTCGTCCTTAAAATACGCAATACAAGGAGGATGGTAGTCATCTGGATCAACAAGAGACGAATCTGTGGCAGTTACATGCAGATTTAAGTTAGAAAAAATTTTATCCAGATTATCGCCGTATCTATTCCGCAGATAGTTAACATTATTAAGGTCTAACTCTTTTATCCAACTGCTGGTAATTAATTTTCTAAACCTGGAATAGTAAGCATGATCATCATAAACTTTAAAATCAGAGTAATTAAAATCACCCACAATAATACAGTCCGCGGGTGAATGAGCAAAATACTCCGTAACCTCCTCCAAAAAACATTCCAGTTCATTATTTCGCAAAAGCGGGGGCATATAAAGAATCGTTATGATTACCGGTTTAGATCTACCCGTTGAAGTACGACGAACAATTTCTACAGCGACGACATCGATACATTTGACGGTAGTAACGAATCGACAATCTTTGGCTCTAACAGATACCGAAACGACGATAAGTACGCCTCCTCCTCGTTCCTTAATAGTTCTGTCGCTCCTATACACATTAAATTCACAACCAAACAATAAAAAGTTGGAAATAGTCTCATTAAGCCAGGTTTCAGATAAACAATACAACAACTGAGGATTCTGTGCTGAAAAATCAAAAGTTTGAGCCATCTTGGTTCGCAAACCGCGAACGTTCTGGTAATAAATAGCATTAACCATCAGATTTGATCACGCCCTCCTCCTGGCGCACAGTGTCTACTTCATCTAATTTAAGAGATAAACCACCCGAAGCCGAGTCATTCTTACCAATAAACATGAAAATCAACACTCCTTCCGGCCAAATATATGAACTAAATAAATAATCAAAATCTTTTTTCCTTTAGCAATAATACAAAAGAAGAGTACGAATAAAACTTAGTCTTCAGCTTAACGCATCTCTGTATGGAGATTGAGGTGGAAATATCAGCAACAAAGTCATAGAACTGCTTTACAGAGATATTTGGCTCCAATCTTGTGACAAACAATTCTTTCTCCCTCTCTTTCGTATATCCAGCCTTAATTGGACCATCTCTATTAGCTTTAGCACCTATAATTATATTTTTCTTATCTTTCCTAATTTTATCTATGCGAGAAGATAGTGCTCCACTTGAATGTTTCGCCTTAATTAACTCGTGCGAGACAGTCTCACGCACGCCCTGAACAGCTAAACCGCTAATATCGTACTTGCTAGACTCTTCCACGTTCGAATCTCGATGAGACGCAACAAGAGATCTATCTCTCGCCTCCAGGACGCCAAGAATCTTATCAATTTTCTTGTTAATTTTCTGTTATCTTCCTGTAGTTTCGTAGCCAAAGCCGTATATTCCTTGACTGCACCGATGAGCTTGGTAATAATAATAATAATAATAATAATAATAATAATAATAATAATAATAATAATAATATAGAATCTACTGACTGCAAATTCCCTCATTTTTATGCAACTTCTGCAAATATTGTGATTAGTATTTTCAAACTGAAAAAGTTTGGTAAAATTCTATTCCTTTGGCTTCGAAGCTGTAGAAATATTGTATCTTCAAAGCCGTCTATCTGTTGTCGCAAGTGCTTGCCACGATATGGTTCTAACTGTTTGGAATTATTTTTTTAAAAGGGATGCTCATTCCTGATATTATAATCAATTCAAATAGAATGTAGAAAAATGATACGCAAATTATTCAGCTCAGCTCTTCATATATCCCTGGCTCAACTGATTTCTATATTTTCATTATCCTGCATCTATTTTGCTCTCATTGAGCAGGATTTTGAAAAGACCAAGAAAATATTCTTTCGTATGCCATTTTCGGTTAAATAACAAAAATTAATACTCTAATGGGGTTTAAGTTGTAATTTTAATTGTTATTTTTATCAGATTACAACCTTATATCCTCATCCATTCCTGCTTATACTTTGCATGGTAGACATCGTGCTGTGTATTCACGACGTTGAGGCTACATGCAGCGCCAACTATCGGTCGCCGTGGCTGATGTTCAGCAATCTTCAGAAATTGACATTAAAAACCTAATTTTCACGTAATTAACGATTAATTTTAGGGAAACGAATTATTCCAAAAAATATTTTAAGGCAAACTGCATCTAATGACACCATAAACTCAACAAGTGAAAATTCCGTGTCACTTGACCTTTAACAATGAGCATAAAATGATGGTGCAATGACAGGACATAGATAAGGTAATGTCTATTGAGGAGGCTAAAGAGTTACAAGGGTTTCCCTTGAGCAAACATCCAGATGACTTGCGAAAATGTGTGTTTGGAAAAAAAAAAAGTGAAAGAAAGAGTATTGATCAGAGAAGCTCTGCAGACAAAATGACAAAAGGCTATCCAGGCGTTGGAAACCCCAGAACAACCAGAGCTTCGTCTAGAGCAGGAGGGTATAAGAGCTTCTAGGTCAAGAGCAAGGGAAATTTCAAAAGAAAGATGGGTCTAAAGTATCCAGTGTTGTTCCCTGGTGGTGAAGATGGATACCATTTTAATCTGAAACAGGACAACAAGAGGTTGAATAAAGTCCAGGCAATACCGGATTAAATGAACATTAACTGAAGATAATGGAAAGTTAGCAGACTATTCAGAAAGAGTGGAAAGGCAACAGAGAAAGCAATCCCTTCGCCCGGTGCTGTATTGGTTTCACACTGCTGCTATTAAGCAAATGGTGAGCGTGTCAACAGAAGAAACGAGCACACAAAGTGATGAATGGCCATGTTTTGCTTCAAGACATCGAGAGCAGAGTGCAATTGCATCAACAGATAATCAAGTAATGAATAACCCCGCCCAGATTGCTGCAACTGGAGAGCCGACGGACACAAATGATCATGTACATCCACCGCCATCCAAGAAGAGAGCTCTTGCGTCGAAGTTATTGTTGCCATATATTTGCACATTAATGCCAGGAAAATACTGTTGCCATGAAAACCGATGGTGATGATGCAAAAATATTTTCAAAACGATGCAATAATAGAATGTGCTGTTGCCTTGGAAATAGAACATTCGTTTCCAAGAATTATTAACAATGAGCAGGAAATGAGTATATTAGCACGATATAGATAGGACAGTCTCTCTCGAGGAGGCAGTGAGATACACATTTCTTCCTTGAACTCCTTAACAATTTTTCAGGTGGTTTGTGTATTTGGAGACCTTGAACAGTGTAGAACTTTGCAGACACGACAGCAACTTCCTCTTTCTCTTCCAGTGGACTGGGTATAAAAGGATACTGTCAGTCTCACGCGACGATTGTTCTGTTTACCTACAACTGTAATTATCTCAGGCAACGCCAGGTGCTTCTGCTAGTTTGCTATAATTTGGTACATTATTTTTTGAGTCTAGGAATCTTATATAAATTAGTAGAAACTGTTCTCTGCTTAATGCATTTTGATTCACAAACAAGTTTTATAGGAATGCCCTACTTTCAAATAGAAGGCGAACCTATATCCACATATGCTATGTAATACACCAAAAGAGATCTGACTCCAGACGTTTGGCGATTCGAAACTTTCAATTGGTCACGGACCAATTTGCCTTTTTTTTTATTTTATTTTTTTATTTTTTTGCTTTCTGTGTATGTGTAAAAATTTGGAGGACAAATCGAATATATTTCTGTATACGGGGTGTTCACAAAAAGTATATACCAAATTTGAAAGATTATATCTCAACAACGAAATAACTTACAGTGCCACTCTATTATCATAAGGTGCTTGCATCACTGTGCCACAAGTGTTTGTTGTGTTTTCGTTTGTGTTGAAACCGCACAACAGAAGGCATTCTGTGTTATTGAACTCACAAGGGAATCCCACATAGCCTATTCGCTTTAACAATGGAGTCTTTGTATGGTTATGTATGCTCAAATTTTTTTGTTTTCGCAGTTTATTTTGAAAGAAACAAAATGTTGCGCTCTCTTATTTTGCAAGCATCTATAGTAGCTTCAGATGAGTAACATACTTCAATATGGTGGATATCTGTGACATACATGTTCGAGGGATTCCCTTGTCAGTAAAACTGATTCGATGACATCTGCTCAAGGCGAGTTTCTTCCCAAATGTGGAACTAATAGAGAATATCTAAGTTGGTTTCATCAGTTCACTGCAAAGGCAAAAGCCCTAGAAGACAACTATCGGAAGAGAATGTCTACACGTTCAACAATGTTCGCTTGCAGTCCAAGGCGAGCCACCTGGGAACTCCAAATGCCCTGAGAACAGTATGAACAATGTTGGGGAAGAAATCTGTTATAAAATCTTATAGATTAGAAATCCACCAGTCACATGATGGGTGTCAACTGTACAGGTTGAAGGGTAAAAAAATGAAAGTGGAGCATCAATGGTTTTCAAAACATACTCTGCAACAATATACTGTTCAACTGCATGTAAAAAAAATCAACATTAAACATTTTTTTCATTTTATTTATTTAATTAATAACAATGACTGAGTATTGTCTTACCACAAAAATCCCTGGCTTCGGATTGTTGTAACTTTCTTTGTTGGCCTCGGATAGACGTCTCGGACAGACGGATAAAAGAATTATATTATCTGATTACAACTTGTGCAAGCCATTTGGAACTGATATAAGAAACGCAGAGATGATTTCTGTGATTCTGTTCTCAATGCAACGGAAGATGAGAATTTCTTTCATCTCCAAGTTTTAATCAGAGAGCTAGGACAGGTTTTATTTACCCTTGAATCTTTTGTTAAATTTGGAAAGCTATCCCCTGCATAATCAAAATATGGCAGTCTTAGTAAAAATCATTGGTGGGGGTATGATATATGACGTCATCAATATGGCCACCAAGCCATGTTTACATTCAGGCATTAAAACAGCTTTAACGTCCTTCTGGTTAATCTAGAGCGTTACTTTTTTTTTTAATTGAAGATAATATAACAGCAAAGAAAGTTCATTCTGACACATTTTTTGCATAACAAGTACGCTTTTGCAGTTTTTTTTAATGTCGAACTTTAGAAATTGATAAGTTTAGTGTATGCTGGAGCACAAAAATGGCTTTCACTTCTCAATGGTTTGTCACAGAATCAATTTTTCATATCTTTAGTATATCTTTAAAATAGGACTTTTTTTAATTTGCAGTGGATGTTTATTTTCATAATTGTTAGAATAATAATGTGACATTTTTTTTTGTTAACGGCCGTATTCACCATCTTGGGTTAATGTGACTGTGAGAGTTAGAGTTAAGATGAGAAATGGTATTCACCAGCACTTAACCTAGGGTTAACCGTTAAATTTAATCCTAGAACTTAACCGGAGGAAATTTACCAGTTTATGTTTGAGTTAAGTAAACTCGCACTTCCGCTCTTCAAAGCCGCCATTTTTCTGCTCGCTTGGAATTGTATGTAGTATGAAATCTTCCGTATGTGTACTACCCGGACGTCTAAGGCCAAAATTTGTATGACAACATTGACAACTGTCCATGTTGGAGGAAATCGAGCTAATGGAACAATATTCATTAATTTTGAAAGAGAGAGACAAGAATCCATGCGATATCTTCAATGCTCTAGGATCAACAGAGACAATAAGGATGTTCTGGAAATCACGAATACTATGAACAACTATTTAAATCCTTTTGATGAGAATGAACCCAACACTAAAATGAATCTTTCCTCTGGTCAAGTGATTGGGACTAAATAGGCAGATGAACTTACTCAAACTTACGCAAAAGGAGAAACCGCTTTTGAAAAATTCAAATGTATGTATGCTGTGAATCCTCGAAATGTTGAAAAGCCGATAGCCAGAACCATTGTTGAAAACAGCGCTGGCATTTTAGCCCCAAAACGTATTAAGGGCGAGTTCAGTATCTATTTTCTCAGCTGAGACTTCTCAACTGAGCGTTCAGTAACAATACAGTGACATTATTGTTACCAAGTGTTACTCATCTCAACAATACAAGTCCACTGTTGCTGAAGACTCGGATGAGAATACTCACTTCAGAAAGTAGATTATGAACTGGCCCTAAGAATTAAACGAAGTTAGAAGTGACGAAGCACACACGAGATCTCTTTAGCAGACTGCTTTATCTTGCAGCGGTTAAAATACAGGACATCGAAAAGTAATAGAGTTTCCACTTATTCCGGTACCTCTGTCACTTGGTCAACTTGGAGGGTCCATGAATAAATGGACAAAAGCAAATTGATGCATAAATTAGAACTTCAAGTGAAAAAAATCCATCGGAAGCACTGTTTATGATATATTGCTTGAAGTTTTCCAAAACTTAAATAGATGTTGCATATAAACTACTGGAAAGCATTTGCAACACACCAGCTAAAGAAGTTCACCTCGTTTGTGACGTGTATTAGACTCCAAGCATAAAGGATATTGAACGCAATCAGCGTTATGTAACGTCATCCTCGGATGATATAAAAGTGACAGGTCCACAACAGAAAACTTCAAAAAACCTCAGGGGTTCTTGAGTCCTTGAGAAATAGTTCGTTCAAGAAATCCCTCCTTGCTTTTATTTGTAATGTATGGAAAAAGGACAAATACATACGTCTTCTGGGTGAAAAAGTACTGTATATTGATACCAAAGGAACACGTTATCAATATAGCGTGCAAAACAATGCTATGATCTGCATACAGATTCTTACTTTACAGGGTCGTCACAAAGAAGCTGACACACAGAGTGTGGCACATCCAGTACCAGTATTTTCCCCAGAAAATTTTATCAGGTAGGTGGAAGGATAAAATAGCCAGGCAGACAAAAATTAAAAACATAAAATGTTATGCAGTGGTGTGCAGATTTTCACATATTCAGCTGGGTGGTCACCAAAATCAGCCGGGTGGTGCACCCGTTCAAAAGGGCCTGGGGAGAACCCTGCAGTACATAGCGCAACACAGCTCAGAAAGGAATATCACTGTTCGAGCCAACGACACAAATATTCTTGTTTTGCTAGTGTATCATCAAAGCACTGCCAGAACCGTAACGTATGGATGGATACTGGACTGGCTTCAAACAACACAAGACGGTTTATAGATATTACAAATATTGCAGAACTTAAGTGATAATTTGGCTCTACAGCTATTTTCTCAAGGCTCAAGGGAAAATTAAGCCTTTCAAGATAATGAGCAATAATGCAGCACAAATGAAGTTTTTAGCTGGTTTGGGAGAAACCGTGGATCTTGAAAATGACTTGTTCAGTGGTGATGAGAGATATGTTTGTTTCCTGTACAGACAATCGTTTTGTACATCAGTAACACAAGCAAGATACAATCTATTCAAAAGAAAATGTGCTCTTAAACGGGAGCAATATCTTTTAAAGAAGCTACAAAGTATTGATTCTACTCTTCTTCCCCCTCAAAAGCTGCTATTTGTGAAAAGGTAAAAAGAAGTAATGCCGTTTAATATGGAAGAAAGTTAATGAGCAAAATCCATACCAAGTAATCAACCTCTTAAAACCAGGATGGTGTTTACAGTACGTAATAGAAAACTAGATGGAATTCGCCAAAATTTGACGGCAAACAACTGTATAAACAATCATAAACAACCCTCTCCTCAAAGACATCACAATCAAGAACTTTGCTAGCATTGATAATCAAATTAACAACAATTAACGACAATAACAATGATTAATGTGCATAAGTGCTGATTTTGCTCTTAAAAAAGTGCTTTGCATTTTAATATATAGGATACTACATTAAGTGGCTTGAAGAACCCATGTGCCCTGAATACCTTGAAGTGGAAAATGATGAAGACACATAAAATGAAGAAGAGGATGCATACAGCAGTGACAGCGATGAAAGTTATGAAAGCGATGATTGAAAGAGGACAACCAAAAATGTGGTTTAGGACTATTTGTGCATAATCTTAAGGTTCATCAATATTAATTGAAAGCATTAATTAACAATGATCAATGCAGTCTCAAGTGCTTCAATAAATAAATTCATTATACCCATTTATCTTTGTCATATGCTAATTTTTCACTCGGCTAGGTAGAATACATGGTATAAATATCAATTTCTGAAGTTCGACATTCAAAAAAAAAACGCAAAAGCATACATGTTATGCAAAAAAGGGTCATAATGGACTTTCTTTACCAATATATTATCTTCAATTAAAAAAAAAGTAACGCTCTACGATTAACCAGAAGGACATTACAGCCATTTTAATACATGCATGTAAATATCTTATGGTGGCCATATTGATGACATCAAATATCCTACCCCCACCACTGATTTTAATAAGACTGCCATATTCAGATTACATAGGGGCTTTCCAAATTTCACAATGGCACTTTTGGGATTTCTAGGGTAAATAAACCTGTCTTAGCTCTCAGTCTATTTGTTTTCAGTGATGAAGCAACATTTCACACGAATGAAACTTTATAGCCATAATATATACACATGGCAGTCAAATTGAACATTTGTGTATTTGGTAAATATAGCCTTTCAAAGTTGGTATATTCATTTGTGAATATAGCCTTTCAAAGTGGCCTTTCAATCGATTTTAGTGGATTTTTAGCTCTGTTTAAGCAGGAAAATTTTTTGGGTTGTTAACACTGGTTGCTAGAGACATGTTGATCCAAAGTAGGACCACCACTAGCGTGCCAACTGTAACATTCCCTCAGCGTGACTTTTTCCATCAAAATCCACCAACAAACGCAAATTTCCACTCTTCTGCAGAGTTTTTCCCCAAAGGTCACTTGTTTCATCAAAAATCCACCAACATATGCGAATTTCCACTCTTGTGCCAAGTGTTTGACAAAGTTCGACTCTTATGCAGTTTCTTCCTCTTCAGCAGCGCTTCCTTCCTTTACTTTCATTAACTCCAGCAGCGCTTCTGAGCGAATGATATATCGCATGCCATATATTGCCATGGTTCTAACGACCAAGCGCTGACATCCCCACAACTCCGATCCCATTGGGACAATTTGATCGCTACATGCACGCAAACAAAGTTCTTTTGTTTTCGTGGTTTATTTTGAAAGAAACAAAATCTTTTTTTTTTTAAATTTTGCAAACCTCGATGGTAACAAACGTCTCCACTTTATAAGTGGAGTTTATAAGTCACATGGAACTGGAAAGAGCCATTGAAATGTGCAGGGACACAACATTTAGGAAAAATGTGTCCAGCATATTACTCTCACTGTCCTCATTTTTTTCCCACACTGATGAAGATGTTAGTCATGAGAATATACATTCATTATTTAAAGGAAAAAGTCACAAGGAGAAACTATGGTCATCTCAATCACCTGATCAAATGCAACTTGGTTTCTTTCTATGGTCTTCTCTCAAAAAATATGTATACAAAAAAAGTTCAGACATCAACGATTAAAGGACAACATCAGCAATATTATACCCAACTACTAAGCGTGTTTAATTTTTTTACGATGACAACACACGTGCCAGACCTAACGTGAGACAGCACGTGCATAAAGTGTACACCGCGGCAGAGAAGAAGAAGAAGAAGAAGAAGAAGAAGAGACGATCCCCAGCGCAGCGGAACAGTTTGACGAAGGAAAGTCTGTAGTATGAGATTTTTAGCTAGAAATTGCTATGCATGTTGTCATGGTGGAGTTGCCACTCTCGTACAATTCTGGATTTTCGTTACAATTATAACTAAATGAACAACAATTTTCTATAAAAACTGCTAAACAACATTATTGAAACAAGTAGAAATTTAATATTTATTTTAATTATGCATGATAATTATTATAGAAAATATTTGGTTAACCAGCTAATCAATGAGTAGACCTTCAATGTACAAATAAGATAAAAGGCTAATTAACTGAAATACAGATGCAGTGAAGTTTAAATTTTTAAAAAATGTAAATTAAATTAAATCACTTAAATAATAAAATGCAGCATGAAGAATTAGCTTCTTTACATACATTTTATTATACCATTCAGCTAAGTATAACAACAGGAAAATACCTGTAGGGATAAAGAAAGTCCACCCTTCTTCGAGTTGAATACGCCCACAATCTTCAACTGTATCACCAAAAAAGACATCGCCTTGCTTGCCAGAAAGAACCCAAGTCTCATACAACTGCAAATTACGTTCTGTAGGTGGAATGAGCCAAAATACCTGAGGGACGAATGAACCATTACATCATGTAAGGGAGAGGAGGCTAAGCACTTATTGAGAGAACATTTACTTTCGCTTTAAAAACTTCAATCATAAATTTAATCTCACCTTGCTACCTTTAAGAATGTGATACCAAACAGATGTTCCTCCAAAGTCAATATGAAAGTCAGTGTAACAGCCTTTAACACTCATTAGGCAGTATCTGAAAATATTTAATTTGAAATTTTATATTTCACGTATCTTTAGAAAACAATTTTTAACATTATTAAATAATAGAGAGTTAGTTTTTTTTCGTTACGAGAAAACGAAAAATTAAACGTCACTTCCGTTAAGTGTTTTTCGTAATGCGCGAGCATGGCTGTACATAGAACAACCGTTCGTTGTTTAAGTGTATATGCTCATGTATGCATATATTTAAATAACGAATGGTTGTTCTCTGTACATCCATGCTCCTGCATTACGAAAAATATTTAACGGAAGTGACGTATAAGTTTTCGTTTTCGTAAGAAAAATTTCTCGTAACAAAAAAAAACTAACTCTCTAATGTATCATGAAAGAAACTAAACTTCAATACTGAAAAATCTCTCTCCCCTCTTTTTTAATTATTAAACAAGTAATAAATAAAAAATTAGCCGAAACTGTGGATACCTTAAATAAATAAAGGAAAAACAGAAAACACTACTCCACATAGATAAATTTTACTGACTCAGATGTACATTTCGGATTTCAAAAATCCATCATCAGTGAGTGATTTACAGACTGGCAATACCCATATATATATATATATATATATATATATATACAGAACTAGAGAAAACCTAAAACCAATCGAACAACGGAGGAAAGAGATATAACATCTCGCTAGCACAAAATAGCCAATCAGAGCAAAGCAAGTCTGTTTTCCCTGACCTTTACAAAAGTTGTCAACTTTACAATAAATGCTGATAACAAAAAAAAAAAATAAAAAATAAAAATAAAAAAACATCTAAAGTTCATAGAGCTTTAACCAATACATTATAATAGCAATAATAAATAATACACAAAATAAGAAACAAACACCATATTGAACAAAATAAAATAAAGCGATCATACCTGGGGGGAGGGGGCTAGTTTACTGCAAGAATTACATGTTTATTTATTTGGTCAAGTATTATGTTAATGGTAACCAAATTTCATTATCCTAGGTGATATAGAACCCGAGTCATTAATTTGTGATCTTGATGACGGCATTTTTATTTCTGTTCATATCTCAGTTAGCATTCAAATCCAGACTGAAATTCATATGAGCTTTTTTTTGTTTAGAATCACTCATATTACCTCCCCTAAAAGTTTGTATGTTGAGTTTTGAACCACCCGTTATACAATTATTAATTTTTGGGACAAAACGGAGAAATCCGAAACTTTCATATCGCCAATATGTGTATCACAAAAGGAAATTACTGCTCTGCAATTGGATGCAGTAATAATCGTGGGAATAATGAAAAAATATAATTTTTCAGATTTCCCAAGCATGAGAGCAGGTAATAAATGTACAACATTAATTCATGTCAAAAATTAAGTAGAACTTTATGTGATGCTATGGTGTAGCTCTAAAGATTTAATATTAACATTAAAAAAATATTAGAAATTAAAGATATGTTTTATTACCAGAATTATGTATTTTGTATATTCCACGACATACAAAACCCTTTGTTACTCTTTTTTAGTCCTTAACCGGATCGTTTCCAACCTTTCCATAATATTGATGCGATCCTGCATCGCCTCGCTGTTCACTATTAGTACAGCCCTGCCGCTACTGGCGCTGCCAGCGCTGCATGGTTTTCTTGCCTCACACGATTGCATACGAATTCATGCGAGTGTCGCTTCTGTGTTTCCTTATTCTGTGTCTGAGGGGTTCTTCATTCTAAGAATAGGCCAGAGTCAATTAGCCTTATACAAGAGTTTCCAATTGCAAGGTTCACGCTTACTCACAATTTACGCATCAAATGGGTATTTTTGCTAAAAATTGACTCGTGATTTTTTGACCAGCGAGTCAAAATTGACTCGTTAAATTTTGAATATCATCGGCCCATATCCTTCTCATCACATTTTAACCTCACTTCATTTTGTCACATGCGGTCTTGTTAAAAATTTCTAATTAACTACAGCAGCAGCAACTATAGAGGTTGTGGATGTATGTAAAAATATGGAAGTTAAAAAGAACTGAAAATTTGACTCACAGTTTTCAGGCTTGGGAGTCAAATTGTCTCCTAGATTTTTTGTCCCAGCGCTTGTTGGATACTTCCCATTGCCATTTATCTAATGTTCTACCCAACAATAATGCACTGTCATCATGGGCTTTTTTAAGACCATGTAACAATGAAATGTGTTGTACATCTCATGGATCTTGGATATCCAAAATCACTTTACTAATCTTATGAATATACTTTACTTCACATAAATATATGCTTTAGAATAAGTATTGTTGATTTGTGTGCAGTTATAGAAACATAATCTTGGCTCTATGATTAATAATATTATGTCAAACCTTACATTTGGAAAACATCTTAGAGAAAGGCAATCTTGATGATAAACTGCAAGGCATGGGTACTCTGAGAAGTAACCAAGTAATGAGAATGTATGACTATGGACAAAAACAATGGTGTTTAAAAAATATTTACAAAAGCGTATGTGGACTTGCACCAAATATTTAAATTTGAAATTGTGTACATAATCATCATCTACAAGATTCAAATAACCTTTGATCAAAATATTCCTCAGCCTCTCATAAAAATTGCAATTACAGACATAATGTAGAGAAAACCTTTTTTTTTGTTAACAACATGATTTGCCATTCTGCTTTATCTGAAAGGCATTCAAATGAAAACTAGAAATTGAGCTGCTATTCAGTATGGTTCAGAAAAATAATTGCCATGAAGTGCAATGTGGCAAAGGCGTTTGGGTTTTTGCCGCAACAAAATTGTTCTACTTATATCAGTCATTCCAAAAGTGGAATGTATTTAACCCATCTAATTATGCAGAAATTAGTTAATTCTATATACAGTGTCCCAAATTAATGTATACACTCTTTGAAACGTTATAACTCAGCACAAAATGAGATAGAAACATAAGGTTTGTTATATTTTATTTCTTAAACTTCCTTAAGCCCATACATGTTCAAAATGTCCACCTTCTGTCACAATACACTCTCAACACCGACATCGAACAGAGCAATATGCCGACTGGATTGTAGCTAATGGAATATCATTAATGGAATGTTCAATCTGATCTCTTAATTCCATCAGTGTTTGTGGGTTTTCCAGCGCCGTATGGATTATACACAACAAACTTTATATTTCTATCTCATTTCATTGCTGAGCTATAATGTTTCAAAGAGTAAATACATCAATTTGGGACATCTGCATTATAGTGACTTACACGTAAATGCTACTATTCAATAAATATTGAGATTAATTCCTCTATACATGCAAAAAAATGTCATTCCTAAACGAACATACATTCAATCAAGACTCCAAATACAAGAACTTCATAGAATATTAAAACAATTTCAATTAAAATGTAAGGAAAAAGTTATTTGCATAAAAAGAAAAATCCATAACCCTTTTGAAGTATGCTCCACAATATCGATGCACTTAACAAGATGCTTACTTTTGTACTTTTGGATACTTCATGTCTTCAATGATATTAGTGGCTTCTGTCTGCATCTGTTTTAAATGTCTGGGCCAGACTCGATCAACCCAATCGATTTCTCGCACCTTAAGATTAGAGAAATATGATTATCAACAAAGATAAAAAGAAATTAAGATTTCATAAGACAAACATTAGTTTATTTCAATATTTCAGGTCCATTTTTCTACTGAAACATTCAGTAGCAAGATACAAAATACCTTATGCATTCACTGGTACTATATCATAATGTATTACATTTATTAAGAGAACTTCATGCTTCCAGTTTTTATCTATTATGTGTGCTAATCGTATGAAAGATTTCTGTTACATATAAATTAAATCCAGTTCTAATTTCTATCATTTCAAAACCTTAAAGCTAGAGAATAAATAGAGTGGGGGGGGGGGGTGCTAAGAATTTCTCCCACTGGTTAAGCAATAGGGAACTTATATGTGGTAAGAAACCAAGGCTGGGCCAAAAGTTTAAACACTGGGCCAATGAAACAAGATGAGCCCAAGGGGGAATATCTTGCCAAAGAAGGGGGGAGGAACAAACTATTTGGCCATTTATTAAATTTTCCTATTTTTGGTTACTTATGTTTTATTAAATTTTTTATTATTATTTTTTGTTATTTTAGCTATTATTTATAATTTTTAATTTATTTAATTTTATTACCTTTTTATTTACCTCTTGTTTTTAATTTTATTTTATCATTATGTATTAGTTTCAGATTATTTCATTGTGCTTGAATTTTTTTTTTTATTTAATTTGCTATGTTTATCTGTCAGCATACTGTTGCTCAGTGACTGTTTGGTACAATGAGCTGCTATTTGTAATATAGACAAGGGGGGAGGGGTGGGGAGGGGTGGGGGGGGGGCAGATTCAAACAGTGGATAGAGAAGATAAAATTAACTACTGTAAAATTGGTTCTATCGCTTTCATTTTTCATGGAAATGCCCCATCAAAAAAGGGCAAATGCATGCATGCATGCTCGCTCTCTCTCTCTCTCTCTCTCTCTCATGTATTTAAATTGAATGTCAACTTTACATACCAAGGTTGGAGATTCCACATAATTCTCCAATTTCGTGTGGCTGAATTCAAGGCTAATAACATTGAGCAATTTATCACGCAGAGGATTCTCATAGTATTTCACCCAATCCTTCATACTCATTTCAATATCCTTTTGTGTTGTCACATCCATCACATCAAGCATTCGGCGGCTTCCTTAATAGAAATTAAAATGATAATGTTAATTCTATAATTTAAACAGAACATCTCTGAATAATCATTTTAGATGAACATCATTAAAGACCATTAAAAATCTTACCTACACACTGTCGAACATCATTTACATTAAAATTTTTGCTAGGTAACCTAGAAAAGTAAAAATTTAGATAATATAGTAGTATACAGCAGACACTAATTATCCTATACAATTTATATGATAGAAGTACATAAAATAAGACCACAAGTTTAAATCTTAACACTTGGCATCGAATACTCTATTTTCATTCTGTCTTCATTGACTCTTAAGAAATTAACAAGTTTTTCATGGAAAAATTTTGATATTAATCATTCAAATTTGACCACAACTTTTCTTTGTAAATTGGAGGATATGATGTTAAAAATGAGCATTTATAAAACATCAACCAGTTTTAAATCCTTATAAAATTTAAATCTTGTGGATGAAATGCAAGGACAATATAAAAATTATAGATTATGGCCCTGCATTCACAAAAGTGTTGCTAGAGATGAAATGTTGTTAAACCTCTAACAAATTTAATGCTATTCACAAAACATGCCACAAACAAAACTGTCTTAATCAGCGTCATTAATTAATAGCACCCAGACAGGTAATTATGATGTTGTTACAGTCAGTTTAAAATGGTGATAGAATTTTTATACAAAGAAGAAAGGACATAGTATTTGAAGGTTTCAATTACTGTGACTCAGCACTGACGGAAGATCTGTAATCTTACTTATTCAATGGTATAAATTTTCTACAGATATGATTATGCAATTGACTGAGGAGCTCAGATGATATATAGATCTAAGAAAACAGAGGCAAAGTTCTTCACCCATTCACATATCCTTCTCTACGGCATTGATTCCCAAATAAATTTGTTTCCAACATGCATCTCCTCTCAGCATTAGGTAATTTCATATCAATGGACTATTTTGGTATTTTCTAGAAAGAGTTTTTTTTTTTGTTTTTTGAAATGACTATTTCCAAAGTAGAATTTTGTTTTCACTCTCAATCTTTCTCCATTTTCTTCTGCTTCAGAATCAGGATTCTTATTGGATGTTTTCAAGAAAATGAAAGGGCATTTCCATAGTCTCAACACCAGTCCAGTGGCCACTCGTAACTGTCCAATATTGTAATTGCTACAAGGTTCATCATCAACAGCAGCCCCTCCGTTGGTGCAATTAATTATAAAAGGTCCATATTTTTTTTATGGCAAAAAGTTGATTTCAGGGATATTCTGGATAGACAATATCATAAAAACAGAACTGTACAGGGTGGATATAATTAAACTCTCCCTACTTAACCATCTCTAACAAGGGGACCACACAGACATGTAATCACGGATTTGGTTGAAATTTTAGGAAGTCAATGTACAACATTAATATACCTTCTGTGTGAAAGGATTTGACTCAATAGCCTTTTGTTTCGGAGAAAAAAATAAAATTTTACATTTATTATTCTAGTACGAGATAAGCCATGTGGGAAGAAAGGTATACAACTTAATAGCGGTGGCACAGTGGTTAACGTCCAGGTTCGATTCCAGTAGTATTGAAAGTTTTTGCATTTTTTCCATTATTTTTCCATTGTTTTTTGTGGTTTTTTTGCCATTATTATTATTATTATTTGTTTGCACTTTACATAATAACATTCACATACATAAGCAAACTTTTTTCAATATTGAAAAATATTGTCAGTATTAAAAAACTATGTACATTATTTTCACAGATGGTCATTGGTGATCCGTGATTTGGCAGTGACTACTGCACATAGACCGTCAATAGTGCGAATAGATCCTTATAGTTTCTTTTTTATTTCACACGCCACGGCAATGACCGTCCATGAAGATGTTTGTACAATGCATTTTACATTTTCTTGACCCGTGACGTTGCTTTTGCTATGTGAATGTTATTATCAGGGTGCGTACGCTTTGTGAAAAACAAACTTCAAGGACATTCAAGACTTTTCCAGGACAAATGATGATAAAATTCAAGAACTATAGTCACACTTTAATGGTAAATGAAAACACATTTTAATAACATTATATAAAGATATTTAATGAAACATTCCAATTTTTTCGTTACGAAATCCTAGAGAAAAAAATAGTAAATTTAAAATTGTTTTATTCACAAGTGTGTATGTTCATAAAGAAAAAAAATGTAGGCTACCTTCAGTTAGTTGTTTTTAGTAAATCATATTGAGTTATTTCACGATCCAATTCTTTTATTAATCCCATTTTCTCATCTGCCAATTTTCTGAAGCTATTGGATTTGACAATAAAATCAAAATTTCTTTCAGTTTCTGCCCTTTGTGCCATTTCATCTGCAATTTTAATAATACTGCCACATCTTTTTCAATACTTTTTTTTTTTCCTTTTCATTTGATCTAAATCATCTTGGATTGCCTTTCTATTTTTGACTACTGAAACATGTGTTTCCTCTTTTGATTTCATTTATAAATAAGCCATATATTTTTGTCTGGCACTTCCAACACTTAATAGGAGGGATTTGGAGAGATTAACATTTTCAATCCCACCAACATATGAAATGTGATCATATATAATCCTTTGAGATGTAATAGAATTTTCCTGCATATTTTCAATAATAAGTTCCTTATTTATCGAATAACCTCTTTCCACAGATGCTTGTCCATGTGATAAAAGTAATAGAGACTGAATAATATTCCACAACTGTTTGAAGGATGGATTTGAAGACATATTCATTAAACAATACATCAATTCTTGATGCCTCTTCAGTTGAATCAAAATTTATGAAACCCGAGTTTATTTTTGCTACATCAGTTACAAATTCTTGGAATTGCCATAACACACTGTCACACTCTTCAGGCTGGAGGCGATGCGCATCTACAAGAAGTGTTAAAATTGATTTGAAATTTTTCGCACACGAATGTCCATATGTGGCCATTAATTGGGGGTCTAAGCATTTCAGGTGACGAACAAGAGAATACTGCATGGGGTTTTTAACTAGTAGTTTTGAAAATAGTTCTTGTAAAAATGTTCTGCATTGTATTCGGAAATCCATAACTTGCCACTCACTAACATTCTTTGATATCAAACTCTTTGTTATTGTTTCTGCTTGAAAACCAATATCAATTCTTTTGTAATGGCAACACACATTGCTATCATTGAAATCTAAGTTAAAGAGCTGTATAATTGAAGATGCTTCATCCATTACAGTCTTCTTAATAAAGCGATTCATTAAACTTCTAATAATTTTCTCCATATCCTTACCCAGAAATGGAAGCAAAGGTTTATCTGCCTGATATCCTTTTAAAAATGACAATAGCTGTTTAGCAACTGAATTAAAAAAGTGCAACTTCGGTACGGTAAAAGGATCTTTTCAGAATTTGTGTATTACATCAAAGGAAGCAGTGCTAGGATTTTTAAATACTTTTTTGCTAATTTCATTATCGTATTTTTCAAAACATGACCGAAGTTCAATAGCTCTCTCACAAGCAGGTGAATTTTCCAGCCATCTGTGTGGACAAAATTTGAGTGGCATTTTTGGTGCACCTATTTTATCTACAAAATCTTCTCTTCTTGCAGGAGAATCTTTGAATAATCTGTACATGCTTGTAAGAAGTTTTTCAATTCCCCATCCACTAGCCATGGATCCATGTCTAAATGAATTGTTCATTATATGGAGGCCACAACTACCAACATTTAAAAGTGACACGTTAAAATCAGAAGAAATCGAAGCTTTAAACGAATCAAAAAATTTCCAGTTCACATTCGGCCCATCCATTGATAATTGAAGAATATTTTTTGTTGGCAGGCATTCAATACATTGTCGAAATAGTTCCATCATTTTATCTGCTGTTGCATGTCCCAAGAAAACTGAACTAAAATATCTTGTTTGAATTTTACCATCTTCCCATAATCTAACGTGAACATCCATTTGTTTTGTTTGAGTAAATTTGTTTAAACTCTCATCAAATAAAATTACGAAATGTTTATTTTCACGTTTAATATTACTGACAAGAAGGGATTTAAAATAAGGAGCCAAGCCAAAGCAACAGATGTAGGCACATTTTTTTTCTCCGCCGGAAACATGAGTTTAAATAATAAATCGTCACCAGCACATGAACAATAGGAATAATGACTTTTAACTACCTTTAATGCTCAAAGTGTTTTGGCTTTGATCGTCGCATTTTTCTCCCGAGGAATTCGCAACGTTGAAGATGATGAGACGGAAGTTGTTGGCATATCTTTACTAGATTTATCCACTAGCAGCTGATCAAGCGTATTGTTTTTATCACGTCTTTCGAAGAGCAAACTATGTTTTTTACCTTTCATATGGCTCCTTAATGCGGATTCACCCATACTGGAAATATCCATGTTCTTCAAGCATAAAATACATTTTGCAATGTGACGATTGTTAATATCTTTTGATATCCAACTTGCATAGACAGGATTTTTAAGCCAAAGTTCGTTGAATGAACATTTACCCATATTTCGAATGAAAAATTATTTTTATTAGTGTGCCTTGAATTATTAGTGAATCCAGCAAACAGAAAACGAAAGTAAAACAGAAGCGTTAGCGACTACAGCGACAATTTTATGAAACGGTGAATTAAAGAATGAACTACAAATGGTCGGTATTCAAGGATTTTCCAGGTTCATCTAAGAAAACCTTCATTTTTCCCGAATATTTAAGGCCTTGGAAAAAAATTATGAAATTCAAGCATTTTCAAGGTTTTCAAGGCTGCATACGCACCCTGTATTATACAAAGTGCAAACAAATAATAATGGCAAAAAAATGGGGGGAAATTGAAAAAAAATAAAAAAAATTAAAAAAATTTCAATACTACAGGAAACGAACCCAGACCAGTAAATCCACAGAACCTGATGTTAACCACTGTGCTACCGCTGTTAAATTGTATACCTTTCTTCCCATTTGGCTTATCTGGGACTACAATAATAAATGTAAAATTTTTTTTTTCCCCCCTCTGAAACGAAACGCCATTGAGTCAAATCCTTTTACACAGTAGGTATATTAATGTTGTAGATTAACCTCCTATAATTTCAGCCAAATCCGTGATTACATGTCCGTGCGGTCCCCTTGTAAGTGAAAAAAGAGCGATCACACAAACAGGAACCATAATAGGAACATTGCCAAGGACATGCAGAAAAGAAATAATAAGGAATTCCACTGAAACACTTTTAATGCACTGCAATATCATACAATATGCCTGGTTTTTGTGGACATAGTGTCCATCAGATTATGAAATGTGCTCAAAATAGCACCCATCAGTGTCCATTTGATAAAAAAATTTCAGCTTTAATGCTCTGCCCTTCTTGTCCAAACCCATGCTGACTCTTCAGTGACTGCACCGCTATTGGTCCATTAATTTATTGTATAATAAACTGGACACTGTATATGCTGTATAATTAATGTATAATATACAGTAATTTTGTGTGAATTTCATCAGGACAGAATGCAACTGCCCCCCCCACTCCCCCTCCAGCCGCCGTCAGTCGTTGCAGGGCTGATATTATCCTCTTGTATAATACGAACACATTATAGTAGAGGATTTATGGTAAATGGCCATTTAACTGCTGAAATAAAGGACTTTTACTCTATATAAAATTTTTATAAAACTAAAAGGCTCCCGTAAGTTTTAATTAAAACTATTATTTCAAATGATATACAAGGTGAGTCAAAAGTCTGTACCCTCCTCCACATACAATTTCAAAACGACTGGAGATACAACAAATCTGTTGCAAGCAACATATAGGAAGTTAAGTAGGGGCTAAACAATGGTGGTGTCAAATTTGAACTTGAATTTTGCACCTTGCAACTTTGTAACCGTTACAGGTAGAGAACGATTTCAATTGTGCAATTGTAGATCTCAAAACGCTAATTTAAACAAACAAACAAAAAAGGAAAGATAGAGAGAAGAAGAAGATTAAAAATGAAATTTCAGTGCTCATGCTGTTGTGTGAATTATGGAATGGCATCTTGGTGGTACTTACTATCTATAATGATTGCAGTACAGGAGTAAGGTAACAGAATCATTTTGGAATCATTTCTTGTGTACCTTACTCCTGTAAGGCAACTATTGCAGAAAACGGATCCCACCAAGATGCCATTCTATAGTCCACACCACAGCTTGAGCACTGAAATTTCATTTTGTTGCAGTGGGTTTATTTTTACGCTTGCTTTAATCTCTTTTTTGTTAAAAATCAGATTTTTGAGCTCTACAACTGTACAAAGTTGCAAGGTGCAAAATTCGAGGTCAAATTTGACACCACCATTGTTTAACCCCTACCTAACTTCCTATATGTTGCCTGTAACAGATTTGTTGTATCTCCACTCGTTTTGAAATTGTATGGGGGATATAGACTTTTGACTCACCCTGTATAATAAAATGATACAAAAGTAGACAGAAATTCATTACTGTCTTATGCATTTTATTATAAAACCATTATCAAAGAACCGTTTTACAATCAAAACTCACAACACTGTTACTAGTCATCCAGTTAACATTAAAATTGACTATAGTAGCAACATAAGATAACATTTGTTATTTCAGTGAAACGAGCTGAAAGTATAGAATTAGTTTCGAATAATGTACCTCATTCCAAGACCTGGTTTATCACGAATCATTACAGGTGATTCAAAGCCATGATTCTGAAGATAGCTGAGATTGAACTCTGAAAGATATTAAGAAATAAACATTAAAAATTCGTTCAGTTTAGAAAAATAATATACGGTCTTATGTATTCTTAAACTCAACTACATTATAATGAAGTTTCTTAAAAATGAAATAGAAAACCAGTTACAGCAAACTTCCTATTACAATTTACTTTTTATGTAAATTGGAAACAGAATATGAAAAATATAAGACCATTAATGCACTATTTTTGTAATAAGTAAAATTATAAATCTACATATGGAAACATTTATTCAATTACAAAGCAATATTTGCCTTATACTGTGTACACACTGTACATCTGGTTCATGATCCAGACGTCAATCATGATCGAGAAGTGCAATGTGAATGGAATGTCATTTGTCAGATTAAGATTCGTTCGCGCGAATGATGATCCGCTCAATGACGTTCCCAAAACGGCAAAACTACATTCGAAAGCGAGGCTCTGGAGCCTCGACCCAAATTTTTTACTATAGCCTCAACACAGACTCCTTCAATAGCCATTTTAGAATCGCACAACTATCGCTCGCTAGGTGGTGTTGATCAATCACACAAGCACGCATGCAGTGTGAACATCTCTCGACCGTCGATCACGAATAATGATTCGTGAATCATGATTCACAGTGTGAACGAGGTATTAAATACAGGGTGAATAGAAATGATTGGAGCAGTTTCATGATTTTATCAGAGACAAAACCAAATGCTGAATCAAAGTCTTGATGTAAAGTGTGTATAAAACAGACATAAGGGGATAGCCCCTGGCATACACCACATCAGAGAAATAAGTGTTCTACAAGACTCCCATGAACCAGGTTGTAAACTTTTACGTAACAGTGGCTAAAAAAGCAGCAGATAACAGTTTTAAAAAAGCGTATCAGCTGATAATGGCAGCACAAACACTAAGTCCTCACATATCCCCATACAAAGAAGCCACAAGTTAGAGGAGCATGGAGGCCATGGCAGTTTTCTTGATCATCATTCTCTGCACAACCGATCCATCAATTTTTGCAACTTTAGCGGTCTAGTGGCCACAAGCAGAAACGTGTCTGCTATATATATATATAGTCTGCAGAAACTATATATACAGGGTGAATACAAAAGTCTGAACCCCCCTTTTATTTTTTGAACCGAAGCAGGTATGTCAATTTTGATGAATCCAATGAATAGGAAGTTGTGGGTGGCCTATCCCATGGTGCATTTTTCATCATCCCAAATATGCAAATTAGGACACATTCAAAATTTATCTCAAAAACCGTAAGGGATAGAGAAAAAAACCCATTGCAAACTTGTTCAGCATAAAAAAACAAAACAAAAAAAAATCATCCAAATCAGACCAATCAATCACCCACAATCACGTGGTGAACTGTTTGTTGCTTACAGTCACACTGCACAAGGAAAACTGAATGTTGATATTTCCACCATGTAAAGCTTGCAAATCAAAAAATTAACATAAATTACCATACTCACATTCACTTTCATGCGGAAAAGCAAATAAAAGGCATGTTTCAGCACACAGAAGACAGAACAATTTCAGGATGGCAAGCTACACTGTTCCGGAAATGGTCAACATGATCTTCTGCTTCGGATTGTGATTGTGGGTGATTGGTTGGTCCGATTTGGATGATTTTTTTGTTTGTTTGTTTTTTTATGCTGAACAAGTTTGCAATTGGGTTTTTTTCTCTACCCCTTACTGTTTTTGAGATAAATTTTGAATGTGTCCTAATTTGCATATTTGGGATGATGAAAAGTGCACCATGGGATAGGCCACCCACAACTTCCTATTCATTGGATTCATCAAAATTGACATATCTGCTTCGGTTCAAAAAATAAAAGGGGGGTTCAGACTTTTGTATTCACCCTGTATATAAAAAGACTTAAGGAGTTGGTGTATGTACGAGGTTGTTTAAGAATTTTTGCCTCGGGGTCCATAACTTTATTATTTGTTAACAGATTTTCAAAAATCTTTTGTTATCTGATACTTAAAATTGTCCTCTATGTAATGCACTATTTACTTTTTGACATAGCCCCCATCCCTTTCCATGCATTGTGCCAATGCGTGACTAGTCGAGTGAACCAGTCAAAGAGGAATTCCAGGGTTGTTGTTGACACGAGGATTGAATGGCATCTTTCATCCAGTCATCAGAATGCAACTCATGTCCCGTATGGTGCTCTTTCTTCTTTGGGAAGTGGTGAAAGTTACAAGGTGCAAAGTCTTTCATTTTTGAACTCAATAATGGTCTATGAGGATTATTCCACACCAAACCTCAGAATTCAAAACTGTGTTTATTTTCTTTCCTACACTGGCTGACAAAAAAAGTGAAGCAGCCAGAAGGAGTGGTCCAATATTATCCTATTTCGATACACATGCATACCATTGATGTGAAAGTAAACGATTAGATTCACAAGGATCTGTAATGTCTAGAACGCTTATCAGAGTGCATTGTGATGTCACCGCCATGTTGTTAAGTTGTTACAAGTCCGACAGTTATTCAAGACGTTCAAAAGAGGATTACTGTACTGCGCAAAACACTGTGATGCCTCTCAGACGCGTTAGATATCTATCCACCAACTGACAGCATCTGACAGGGGCTGCATTGTGGGACTGCATGAGGCTGGTTGGTTGTATCGTGCAATTGCCATGCTTGTGGGCCATTCAGATGCCACAGTGGCCAGATGTTGGAATCAATGGGTTATATGAGGGTCGAGCAGGTTCGGGTCGACCAACAAACACCACCCCAAGGGAGGACTGTCGTATAGTGTTCCAAGCATTAAGGAATCCCATGACATCGGCACCCGCCATCTGCAAAGATGTACCAGAGACTCTACAACATCCCGTGAGTTCCCGCACAGCGTTTCAACTTGCATCCACCGGATTGGGGTCCTAACACCCCATGTGCCGGTTGCCATTAACACCACAACACCAAAGCTCTTGCGGTAATGACGTCACATCAATGTTTAGTGACGAGTCCCGCTTCTCCATGACCTCCAATGACCATCCTGTTCGCATATGGCGGCGCTGAAGGCAGAGGGCACACCATCCCATATTGTGGAAAGACACACAGAAGTAACCAATGGCATCATGGTGTGGGGATCCATCGAATATGTGTTCAGGCCACCTCTAATAGCACTTTGGCATTATGAAGAAATGTCAATAGCTATATTAACAGAGTGTGACACAAATTTAAAGAGACACTTTTGCTCATTTTTCAGGAGACGTAATTTAAATGTGGCCCTGGCAATACAATCTTAGTACTGTTGTTTATAGTGCAAAATATATTTGGTATTGTACGACATCAATAGCCTTTAAGAAATTCTGAACAGTTTAAAAAGGATTTAGCAGTTAACTATATTAGATCCTGAACATTTAAAGAAACTGAAGCAATGAAAAAATGGTTAATCAGAGCCAAAGTTTCCTACAATAATGACAAGCAACAATTATAAAATCAAACAGATTAGAATGATCATAAAATATTCTAATTTATAATTTAAACTTATGTCAGGAAGAAATTTGAAGCTTTATATTAAAAGAATATTGTTATTTCCTTCGCTGCTAACCGAAATATAGTACAGACATGGCACTTTCAATGCGATTGTAATTGTATATTCGGTAATTATGGTACGTGTTCTGCTGAATCCATTATAATACTATTGGGAATTTTCAATGATAATATGTCATGAATTATATCAAACAACTTGTAACGACCTGTCAAGTATGAATATACCAAGTAATTAATGATGGTCAAAATTGCTTCTTGTTCTAATTAATCTTAAAAACAATGAAAGTAGCTAAATATTAATTAATAATTTGTAAATTGGCATCAGAAATTCCAGATTAGCAGAAAATTTAAAGTTTAATCCAGAAATGGGATTATTTTCCCCGACTTCCAGATCATGAAGCATTCCTAACCATTAATGCTTAATTGATAGACTTTTAACATATATCAACAAGACAGCATGCCAGTTGCAGCAATACATCTGAAATTCAGCTGTTTGCAAGTTTACAAGAGCAATTTATGGATGAAAATTTTAAAATAAAAATATATGAAGTTGGTATATAACCAACTAGCTCACCATCTCCTTTCATGTCCTTCACAAAATAACTGCAAAATTTATCAGATGTCAGCTTTTCTTCCACTGAAAACATACGTTTTCCTTCAATTTCTTCATCATTAATAGCATCTTCTGTGTAGTGCTTTCGTTCTTTTTGCCTCTGTCAAAAAAAAGTTAAAAAAAAAAAGATTAAAAAAACTTCCTTGAATACCAATTGAATAGAAATCAAACCATCAAGCAAGGCTCATTAGATAAATATAAAAATAGAATTGCTATTATACCCAGTTTTTAAAAACAAAAACTTGCCTTTTTGAACACCAATGAGCATGATCACAAATTGAACAATTCACAAGTAAATAGAAAAAAACTGCATAAAATCAGTATTATAATTAGCGCTTTCTGTAGCATTTTAATGTTAATAATACAATACAGAAAAAAAAAATTTATCGGTATAATATCATCATTTACAATAATTGTCTATCAACTGCAGAAGGACTCCTTCAAATTTTCCAAACACAAAGTATGATGCAAAGTCATACACAATGTAGTTTACATTTCAAGATTTTTGATTCCAAGATTATTTTATCTACAGAAATCCTAAGAAATCAAGGACTGAAAATTACATACACGTATATGAATTTAACTTCTTCACTTTGTATCCAAAAATGTGTGCATACCTCAAGAATGGAGATTATTTTTTTTGCACAAACTGAAAAATTTTATAGTTTTGGATCTCAACAACTCTTTTTGGAAGAAAGTTTTGCAATACTAGGAGGGGAAGGGGTCTGAAACCAATGTGTATTTGGTGAGTATATATCTGGTGAAGCAGAGTAGTATGCTTTGACGAGTATTTGTGGGCAGCAAAAATCTTGCAAGTGCACCACAAGGTCCTGTTATTTTCAATTCTAATTAGGAAGCAAGAACCTCTATCCATTTAAAAATATCCAAGATATGAAACGTCAAATATGTTATTTCAAAGGATATGAATTCATTCTCAATGGTGACGAAATATGTATCTGACGTTTCCTATTACAGATTTTTTTTTTTTTTTTTTTTTTTTTTTTTAGTGGTTAGTACTTTCTTTCCTTCTCAGGCAATGCAATTTCAAAAACAGTTCCTTATTCTTTTTTTGATATTCTTTAATTTTCATATTTTAGTCAGAACCTTAGAATGGGAAAAATATTATTCAGATTTTGCATGAAGGAGAAGGGAAAAAAAGTAATTTCTGTTTTATTAGTTTAGGTGTATTCAGGATACACAATACAGATGCCTAGAGAGGAAATGTTGAATTTCTCAAAAATAAAAAAGAAAAACAATAAAAGGATTAATTTTCTACATTCTTTTCTACATTCTTACCAAAATAGTAATATTAACACTTGCACATTTTGAATATTGTATTGTGTATCATATCGTTGTGAAAAGACAAAACGATTACTCACTGTAGTAGTACAAAAAAATGTTCAGAGTTTATTCAACAGGTTTTACCCCCGATTTATCCAAAGTCATGTATGTGTTTTGACCTTAATCATTATTCAAGCTTCTTGATAAAACTTGAGTAGAAAGTGACTTTACAAATTTTTTTTGCCTTTTAAATTATTAATTAACCACATCTGTTAAAGTACTTTCTCCCGTATGTGCATTCAAAAGGGAAAAGCACTTCATAATGCATTACTGATAAATTAAGATTATAATAATGTAAGTGTTGCATCCTCTTATGTATTTGAAGTCATTTCTCTTATTCATAATTCAAAATGAGGAAAAACCCCTCATTTGTTGACAATTATTTTAATGCTGCATCATTAATTCATCAAAATATCCTGATTAAAAGCATAAATAAATTTTCAAATGATATGGGAACATCAAATAAATTTCTAAATAAGACATATGCTAATAAAAGTATTTCCATAAAGATATCCTGCTGAAGTTTGAAAAATGATATATGAATCTATGTTCATACAGGTTGCTAACAATCTGAATAAATTTCACAAAGTAAATTCTGCATTTATTATTTTGATTACTTTTACAGAAAGAGCTTTAAAACATAACTTTGGTTCATCAACTATGAACTAAACAATGATGAACAATTGTAATACAACAGGTCTTTTTTTTTCAACTAAGTTTGCATTATCAGTAGACAGCAGATTTCCTGGTCTCCAAAACGTACATCCAGATTTATGGGATCATGAATTGCTCCTTTATTACTTTCTGGTGTAATCTAAAAAAAAAAAATAAGGAAATATTATAAAACATTTCAACTTACTTAATAATCTACAGTCAAACTTTGCTATAACAAGTACGATGGGATCTTTGAGCATAAAAATAGGAGGTCCATTTCGTGCTCAAAGGATAGGACCATAATTACCGTAATTGTCGGCATACAGTAAGACCCCGACTTATGTCACTAATTGGTTCCGGTAAAGTGTGGCGTTAAGTCGAAACATTCACGATAATAACCGAACACTGTTGCATTTTTTATAATTTTTTGGGAGGAAATAAAAAAATCAGTGGATAGAAGAATCATTTGATGAAATTTAAAAAAAAAAATTAACGGCTGAAGGATTCCGTGTACGATGTCTGATAAGTGATGTTTTTCGGTGATGTCACTCTCAACTGAAGCTGAGAAGGATATAGGTTAAATTTCAAATAGATCCAATTGTTATTTACCATCCTCAACACCAAGAAGGTAAAAGAGAAATAGAAAAGATAAAAGTTACATTAATGACCACCAGACATCACCATAGTGTTTAGATAACTTGTATGGGGACATAATACGGTTTAAATTAAAGAAATGCTTGCCAATATTCAATGTAGTGCCCCACATTCAAGAGCACAGCTGTCAGATAAGTTAAGACAGTGGGGGACAATCAAGAATTCTATTTAAATATTACAGTTCAATTGATCTTAGGCCCTCTAAGATATCCTAATCCTCGACAGTGGTGCCACTACTGTGACAGCTTTTGAAACTATTTTGTGCCTATGTCCTATTAAAAAACTTCCAAGAACAGTTTCATTTTATTTTATCCTTAGGAAACTATCCTCCACGTAGGATACAACATGTAATTTACACCCTATATTCTCAGTATTGCTCAAAACCTGCGATTTTTTTAGAGTTTATTTTCAACAGAAGAGCCATTTTTTTACACATCTTTATGCCCATTTTTTTACAATGATGAACGTATAAAAAAAATTCTGAAAACTGAAAAAAAATGGTAAATGACCAATTTTAAAAGGCCATAAATGTAATTTACATGAACAAAATTCATACAAACATAAAACGTTTAGTATATTTAACTACAGACAACAGCAATAAGAAGTTTAGGACAAAAGCTTTTTAGGGCTCTGAACTGCTTATCTCCTTTCTGGAACATTGATTTAATTTTTAAGTTCACATGTTTTCCTTCTATTTTCTCTTTAATTTCTACAAGATTTGATTTTTTTTGCATTGCCATTTTTCTTAAATCATCTTATTTAATCACACTAGAGATTCAGATTGTACCCTCCTACTTGTACATTAGGCACGATCGTAGCCATGATATACATAAATAAACAGCATCGTGCCATAGCCACACTTTATATGGCACGATGTAGATAAACAGCATCTTATCTTTTACAGAGGGTAGAATAGCGCAGAACGATAATCTGCGGCACTTACTCCTTCGAGGGAGTTTTGCATCATCCCAGTAACTAATGGCTACTACGAGATGACAGTAGCAGCCGGGACCGACGGCTTAACATGCCCTCCAAAGCACGGGAGGTTCATAATGGAAGAGCTGCTGGCGGATGAACAAACCAGTGTCTATCACCAGCTGCTGGACATTCAGCACTGGTCACTCAGCAAATGGGTCAGACTAAAGTCCTCCAATAGCTGTGACCCAAATAGCTGTCCCACCCAGCAGTGGTCCTGAAACCACTGGCTATCACCCAGCCAGCAGCTAGCCATGCCTGAAGTTGCTCAACTTCATCGATCGGCAAGCCGATTGACAAGGCAAACCAGGCCATCCCCAGATAAACAGCATGGTGTTAGGTTATTGCGTTATGTTACTCAAGAAGAAATGCTTTATTAAAAATTCCAGAATGGTATCAATTAAGAAAAATCTGTTATTTGCTTAGTTCCCTAGAAATAAATAGCTACTTCATCTACAATCAAAAATCAATATCTCGAATTTCACGGAAACAAAAAAAAAAAAAATGAGATAAAGAGGTTTTGAGATATGGAGGGTTACTTTTAAATCAAGACTTTTAGGTTAATAAAGGTACTGTGAGAGTACAGAGAACAATAGGAGATAAAATGGTACATATACAGAGAGTTACCCATTATCAACAGAAAGGCACAAACTGCACATGCTCAAATATCTCGTACGCAACAATATTTGCCAAGGAGATTGAAAACATTTTTTGTGAATTTTTTCGTAACGCAAGAGAATCATCTAACCAAAGTTACGTCAAATATTTTCGCTTTGGTACAAAAAATCTAATAATGAAAAAATCTTAACTCTCTCATGTATTGCTGGCATATGAAATCAAAATTCGACTTACCGAAGTTTTCCGAGAAAATTTCGAGATAACGAGGGAAAATTACATTGAATTAAAAGTGAAAATCCAGGGAAATAAAAAATTTTTCAAGATAACAAGGTTCGAGAATCGAGGTTCGACTGTACATCATTTTTAGCACGTCAGTACAGTGATAAACTCACAATCACTTGTAACATTGTACTTAAATTTACAGATAAAATTTATATGGTGATGTAAGAAATTCACATAATATCAGAACTTTGCTCATTTCAACTGAGAAGATTTACTTGGAAATATACAAAAATAATTCAGTTATGAGAATATCTTCATTATAGCTATGATTGTTATATCAAAGTGTGACTGTATTTATAATAGTATAACAGATAAGAATAATCGCTACTAATAAATAGAAAAAATTATTTTAATTTTACCCAAAAAAAATTTTAAAATCTTTTCTAGATGGCACTGTAACTGCAAAAGAAAAGTCAAACTAGTGCGAATATTTCGAGAAGTCTAATAATGATTTTTCACAGAAGAGTAGAACAATCTGTTTTCCTGGATTTATTTTATTAGATCATTAGATCAGGCTGTTATTAATTTTCATTCAATCTGTTTATGCAGCAGATGTAAATGGTTTCCAGGTAATTCATCAAAATAAACTTCTATTTTGCAGTCTTATGCCCAGTGATTCTTTCTTTCACAGAATAAGTAGTATCTATGATTTTGATGTTCGTTTCTTTTATTGATGCTACAGTGAAGAGCACGGATTCACCATTCCAAAATGACATGTTTTTAAGTTAACATTACAAATGACATAGCAAAAACAAAGTACGGAAGAATGGAGGGAAAAAAATCAGATCTCAAGGTTAAATTCAAAACATAACAGCAATGGAATCTTTTATTATAGTTCTCCCAACAAATGATGGCACATAGCCTTGATAATCTTTCTGAGGTTGTCATGGTAACAAGGCAGCACTTAGCTAGCCTCACTGCAGTACTACTCTTTATTATTCAATTTAGTTCTTTTTGTTTATTCCCAAGACTTTCTGGGATATTTTTCAAAACTAAAACAACAGCAGAGAAGATCGGTGTGCTCGAGACTGACTTTGCTTCCTGGTTATTTTGTATGTGCTTGCAGAGTTGCGCTTTTTTTTTGGGAGTCATGCATAGAGGATATAGGGAAACTTCTGCTTGGCTGGCTTCATTGGGTTGGATAAACGCTATGGTGCCAGGGTGCTTTCTTAAACTGAATAGATCATAGGAAGTTATTGGGTATATGGGTTTATGGGGGTGTGCGCGCACGCGCATATGCATGTGTAGGTGTGTTAGGAAAAATGAACGAATCGATAAACTACTGTAATACAGTAAAATCCTGTTTCAACATACCTCACTTTAACGTACATTTCAAAATAAAGTACAAATTTAAAATCCCCAGCCGAAATCTAGGCATTAAGTTAAACGTTTCAGTTTAACGTACTTCAAATTAACATACATTTCAGATTAACGAAACAAACTAATTTTACGTTTCCTCGGTTAAATTATCCCTTCATTACAACAATCGTTGTTCGAATGTCTTGCTCTGATTGGTCAATACCTTAAATAGCCCATGCGAAAGTGGCAAATGGCAATGCATCAAAATGAAACGATACATCATCACTTAAGTCAATGGACTAATTAAACCAAGTTCACATTTCATAGCCTGGTCAGTGTAGCATATATAAACCCGGAAATCTTTGCATGGAACTCAATCGGGACCCATACTGTTTGGCAACGAGACGAGAAGGCTTTACTTGACGGACGATTATCCATCAATACAGAAGACCATACTATCATGTGTTTGCTTATTTTAATTTTAGTTTTAAGTACATGTATATTTCTTGTACACGTGTATTAATTGTTAACATGTTTCACACATTGTAAATATCGCATTATTTAAGTCGGAGCATCATTTCAACAATTCATAGAAAGATCACAAATCGTAATGGCAGAATAAAAGAAAAGGAAACTGTTTTCACTAAAGGAAAAGCGGATATTTTAAAAGAGGTGGACAAATGCACAAAACAGGTAGACGTCGATTTTAAAAAAATTAACCAACAGTACTACATGTATTATGTATTTGTACTGAATAAAATGTATTGAATAAAATAGAACATTACACTTCACATATACATATGAGCATCGTTCACAAGCAGTACAAGTACAGTCATGGACAAAAAAAACACTCCCTCACTCTGTGATACCGTATTTTTAAATGAGCGTTTACTACTTTGCCACTAGGTGCCTGATATCGTTTAGTTCAATCAGAAAATTATCTAAATTTTTAACCAATAAAATCATACCATCCTATTTTAAACACTCATTTAAAAATATAGCCGCATAGAGTGAGGGAGCGTTTTTTTTGTCCATGACTGTACCGTGTTTGGTAACCCCAAACAGTCCTAAATCAAAGAATTGTTTTCCTAATGACTTCATTATGGTCTGCAATTAGGAAGGTGATTAAAACATTTGTACTGTAATCATTAATGGCCACCCCTAATGGGCCTAATATTAGGATATTTTAAATATTAAATCAGATTTTTAGCACTTCCAAAACAGTTATAAGAAATTAACAGTATATTTTGTAAACACTGTTTTAATAATTCCACGTGAAACATTAAATTAAATAAAAAAAAATAGTACTGACCTTAAGAGAGCTGTAAACAAAGTTGTCAACCAAAATCCAAAGTTTTTCTTGTTTCTTTTAATCGCTTAAGAAGAAAAGGGGAGAAGGAAGAGGAAATTAAATAAAAATTATTAATCTGACAAATCTTCAAAATTATAAAACAATTATTTTGAGCATTAACAGGTAAAGAAAGATAGAGGGAATTACTAACCTTTAAAGAAAAAATAAACGTAGATCGTTGTCCAAAATAAGAAATCACGGAAAGCGTTAACCGTGTCCATTTCAGGAATAAATTTTAAGAATAAAAGAACCCCTTGGTAATGTGAAGAATTGCAGACATATTAATCAAATTCCATTATAGTAAGGTAGGAATGTTTAGTTGAAAAGGATTGTATTCCTCCACCTTCAAATATTTAGCAAGAACATTGAATTACTTATAGCAAGAATGTATGTACTTATATATTTCTCCAAATGCCAGAAAATAGATCCTGACCACTGTACTTCACTGTAAACAAGTTGCACAAAACTCAATTTTTTTATAACACGATTTAGATAATGCAGCTAATTTTAATTTATTTCAGCATTTTTATTAATCAATTCTATAATGCAGTCATTTATACACATAATTAAAGATGTAGCAGAAAAGATAAGTAAAGATTGAGTTATAGCCGGTACTATCATCATAAATGTGGTGAGCTTTCAAATTACCCATTTTTTTTTTTTTTTTTTTTTTTTTTTTCCTCCGATTCTGGCCATCTAGGGACTCATGTGTTAACTGAAATTTGAAAGGATGGTAGTGAAAAGGGGACAAATACAAACATCCATGCCCCCGGTGGGATTCGAACCTGCGACTCAGTGGTTTGAGAGCGGCAAGACCTGTGCCTTAACACTCTCGGCCACCAAGCCAGCCTAAATTATCCATCTATTAATGGTTAATATTTTTTTAAAATACATGGTGTCCATAATTTAAGTTCACATTCAAAAAACTATACAAGTTAATATTGATCGGAATGACATGAAAGATTACCTCTTGTCTATTGAGGCTGTAGAATTTTTCTTTGGTGAAAGAAAAAAAAATTAGTTTCATACTCGCCAGCAGGTGGCATAATTGGCACTTATTACATTAAGAATGATACAAAGATGAAATTTTAACAATTTTAATCAAGACTTTTCTTGTTTACAGTGAAACATTTGCAATCAATGGAACCTTTTTAAGTTTTTTTTTTTTTTTTTTTAAATTATGAATTTTCACAAACCAGTTAAGGTACAACTGTTGTTCTGACAAAACAATTTCACAAAAAATGCACAATCTTTGGTGAACATTACACTCTAAGGGTGTGTTTCGATAGACTCACGGACCTTGCGATAGTAGGGTTTCCTCTCTCTGAATCGTTTTGATAGGTTTTCGTGAGGTGGTCTCGCCCGTTTCGATAGAGCCGAGAACCTCACGAGAAGGGAGGCCCCGACCCCACGAAATGGTCCGAGCTTCCGAGGTTGTACAGCTTCGTGAGAACCGATTCAGCTTGTTTAAAGATGGCGGAAGCCTGTTTCGATCCTGTATGGGTAGATCGGGTATCGTGGAATTCGTGGAGCTATAACGCGATAATACAACATGTCGATGTCTACTTTCAACAACATCAACAATAAATTACAGTTAGTGATGGAATTAAACAAAAAATAAACAGTAATAAACAAGAAATCTCTGATAAAGCGCAGGAAGAAAGAGCGAAAACCGAAAGTGAAACAGTGCCTGAACAAAGATACCTACCCATAGCGTTTCGATAGCATGATCGTCGCGATTCTCACTTTAGCTCATTGGCCACAGTTAACACGAGTTAGCTTTCGCTAGGTCCGTGAGTCTATCAAAACGCACCCTAAATCTGTCTACAATAAAATAACTTATTCAACAGAAGTGTGACTTCTTGTTTCCTCTTGTCAGATATGCAAGTTTAAGATATTTGCTCTTTACTTAAATGTGGAGGGGGGGGGGGATCCATAATCTCAAATACTGTGACTTTTTGAAATGAGAACTTTAATTATAGACACCCTGTATGTTTATTACTCCAATTCTAATCAATGCAATTATTCCAATTCTAATCAATAAAGGTCAAACTAAAACATTTCCAATCAATATATACATTGAAAATTTTACGAATTTTTCAAACGTGGATAAAGAAATGAAAGTGAACAAAGAATATAATGATGCAGCATCATTATTGCTACCATAAAACAAGCCAATGTCATATCCAGAATGGATCCACATACCCTGTGGAAGAATTAACAGTTTTTGTTCAATATTACAAGCACTGCGTTTACATGCACACTTTCGATCTGGATTGAAAGACCAGTTTCAAGTCAATCCTGCAAAAAAGAGGCATGTAAACAGGCTACAACACCCCGATCCGGATCGAGTTCAATGCAGTCGAAAGAGGTGGTTGAAACCAGGAAAGTATGCCTTAGGAAAGAGGTCAATCCACTCATGTGCATGTAAACACCCCGATCCTGGGGAGAGTTTAAATTTGCTGTTTGGTTGAAAGAAATATAGAAAATTTTAGCTAAAATAAGTTCTTGTTTGTTTTACACCTCAACACAATAATTATCTATAAATAAATAAATAAATAAATAAATAAATAAATAAATAAATAAATAAATGAATAAATTTTAAAATGCATTGCATGTTTAGGTTTGTTTTTTTTTTTGTAAATATTTTTTATCAAAGTGTCAATTTTTCAAATTTTCTATCAAATTAGGGTTTTATATATTTTTATCAAATTATAATTATCAAACTAACTTTTATATTTATATCAAAAATTTCAATTTAACAATTTCTATTTTATTAAATTATAATTTGATAATTATTTATAATTATTATAATTGTAATTTGATAATTTTTGTAATTTAATAAAATTAAAATAAACTATTAAATTAAATTTTTTGATATAAATCTAAAAATTAATTTGATAAAAATCTATTAAAATTATGTTTTGATAAGAATGTATAAAATTATATTTTGATAAAATACGTATAAAAAACTTAAACATGCAAATGCATTTTAAAAGTTATTAAGGATTATTATTTTGAAGTGTAAATAAATCAAAAACTTGATCTAGTTAACATTATAAATAACCTCAACCTTATTATTTATACATAAAAATTTTTAATTGAAAACAAAATTTAAAGGAAGCATCAATATTTACAAAATTTATTGATTGTCAATTATATTTCCAGACGATAATAATGAGAAAATTTTTAAAAATTGTATTTCGGTCATATTTTGAAGGAAGCGTAATTCAAGTGACAAGGTCGACTGAGCCAACAATGGTGGATTCTGTAGCAGATGACAAAGTCTGGCGTAGTTTCCTAATCTAGAGCTTTACCCACAGGGCATCTTATCGGACTCGATCCGGATCGAGTTAGATGCATGTAAACGCGAGGCACTTTTCGATTAGCTCAAGTCGATCCGCATCGAAACGTGCATGTAAACGCAGTGAAGGTGAAACAGTTACAGGCTTATCCATTTTTATATTTCCTTGCTCTTTGAAATTGAAGAATGGTAACTTCCACAGCTCCCAATGTCCCTTCCACTCAATCCAATCCTAGATTAAATCATTATAAATATTTTTGTTTTATTTATTTGTAAATTACATAATCATTTATTGTATTTGATTTTGTTTCCAAATCAGAAAAATCTTTAAGTTTATAAACTATAAATTTAAAGTTTTTTTATATGGACTCTAAGAGGATTAGGAAAAGATTTTTGAATATTGCAAAATATGACCAGTTTATCTGCCACAGGGCGGTAATTCTCTCAACATTACATCCAAATAGAGATGGTTTCCACATAGGTAGTTCAAATAAGTCAGTTAAATGACCACAAATATCATTGGAAACTATTACAGTAAGTAGGTAATAATTTCATAAAAATATAGAAGATATGAATTAACATTTCCAAGTATATTATACTGAAGATCAACAGAACAAACACTTAATCCATCTTAAATGAAGAAGCAATGCTATTAAGTCTATTATAAAAATGACTCCAGATAGTCACAAATACCTAATGCTGAATAATAAAGAGGAGACTGGAAAATGTTACATCAATAATGTTAGTTTTTTCTTTCTTTATATTTCCACTTTACATGAAATTCCATCAATTTATATTCTTAAATATACTAATTACTTTTCATTTCCTAAATTTAGCTTAATTTTTATGTTGTAACAATGTGTGAAATAAATTTGAATGATAATCATTCAATAGTAATATTGCAAAAATTAAATTGAATTGAATTAGATGGGTCACAGTAAAATACTTAAATTTAAATTGTTTTTTTTTTGTTTTTTGTTTTTTGTTTTTTTGTGATTTTTTTTTTATTTTTTTTTATTTATTTATTTCTTTTTACTTTAAAACATATCTGCAATGCATTTCTTCAAACAAAATAAAGAGAATGAAATTAAATTTCTAAAAATATAGAAACAAGAAAAACAGGACATTAAAATAACTCAAAAGATCTGATATGAAAAACCCTCCTAATATGCAGCACCTTATTAAATAAAGCATTTCAGTTATTTTCTTTAGCAATCTTCTTTTCAGGGGGTAAAGTGACAAATATATTTGAGAGGGAAAGAATAAATATCGTGTATTTCTTCCTGTTGTTGATCAATACAGATCAAAGTTATCATCATCATCATCAACCGTCTATCCACTGCAGGATGAGATTGCCTCTAATTTTTTTTCCATCATCTATACACTGCAGGGTTGTTAATTTGAAGGGAAAATTGACCGAAAGTACCTAAGGAGGCCAAATGCAGATTGGAAGTTGTTAGTAGGGTTAGAAAGAACAAACACAAACATTCCATGTCACTATGTTTCAATTCTCAGGATTCGAACCATTACTTGAGGATTATGAGAACCAGAGGACCTGCACCCTAACACTCTCAGCCACCAAGATCAAAGATATATTGGTGGTTTAATCTCACAAGGAAAGTTAGATCTGCATTCGATTCCTGGTAGTTGAAACATAGTGACATGGAATGCCAAAAGAGTTGAAATTACAAAAGGAGTGCCAATATAACTCCAATTTCAATGTCTCAATTCCTTATTTTAAATTAAAACTAATTTCCAACATCAAAGGCACAAAAGTAATTCTTAAGCAAATTTCATAAATATCTAATGGATAGACTAAATTCAATGAGATGGTTAAAGCTTTATATAAATGAAACTAAAAAAAAAATTCAAAATTTTTATTAATAATATTTCCATATACAAGCTATCATAATTCTCCACTAAGAATTAAACTTGGTTAAACTCCTTCCAGCTTAACTTCACCTCTGACTATGGCCTGGCTTGATTATTGGTAAATCATTTAAGACCTTTTCGATTACAACAACTGTAGCACATTGAAACTCCCCTAAATGCTAATTTTTCCCGCAATAAAAAGTTTGATCCTGGATTGTACAATCAATTCAAATTTTACCATTATGCCACCTGGTGCAGAGAGCTCACCTTAGCCTGGGAGGACTACAAACAATTACAACGCATTTCAAGATTATTTCTATTAAAAAAATTCCAACTCTTTAAAAGTTTCATTTCATTGAGAATTTTATTTTTCCATTAAAAATAAAATTAAAAACAAAACAGCATCAAGGAAAGATATAATTAGAAGTCAATGCAAGTCAAATGAACTCCAATACATTACTGATGCACTTTGTTAAGTAAACCCAACTTTAAACTACTGGTTTAAAAATTTTCTGTTAAGAAAATTAAAAATTGAGGCCCCAAACTAACATATAAAAAAAATCATACACATGCACACTTAATCAAAATCATTTTTTAATAAAAGTTAGAAAAATATACAAGTACCAGTAAATAATTAAGTTAAATAAATATTAAAAATATAATTTTTATGAACTTCACTGATAATGTAAATCAATTCATTTTATTTTGAGCATATCAAATGTCCTCCCATTATTACCAAACTATTTCTATCCATCCATTAGTAGTTCATCCATTCAAGTGTTATGCAGTAGAACAATGCTAATTTATTAAAAAATATTTTGAATAAATAGAGAAAATTTTAGAAATTGTTATATATGGTCATATAAGCCTTTCTTCTTAACATAGAAACCTTAAATCATGGATGGTGACAGATCTTTCATCGCATTTCATTTAGTCAGTCACTTTTCATCCTATGCCACAGAATCATTTTTAAAACTTAGAATTCAACACATTCCCTCAATGTGTAACAATCAAGTCTTCACATACCATTTGAGACTCAACCCATTTAGCTATAATATCTATGAGCAGTAACATTAATAAAAACTTTTAAATGGAGCTATTAAAATGGGTTAATTTCTTGACTTAATTACTGTAGTTGATCTTTATATTATAAAAAAAAAAAAAAAAAAAAAAAAAAGCTAAGAGTAATTCAATTATTAAATAAATAAATAAATAAATAAAGAAAGAAAGAAAGAAAGAATTAAAACCAGTTAAAAAATTTTTTATTTTGTATGAAAGTATTAAAATGTTTGAGTTTTTTTAAAATTCATTTTTTTCACATATTTCAGTGGTTGAAATTTCAAAAATAATTCCTAAGACTTTAAATATCCATCTTTATTCACCTTTGTAAATCAGATAATTTTTCTTTAAAAAATAGCAATAAAGTAATTAAAAACAAACTATACAGGATTAGCCCAAGTGAGGTTATGGTTACTTTAGATGAGGGGGGAGCAGGATTACCAGTTGATAATATGAAATTGATCTAGTGAGATAACCTCATCTGGCTTATACAAAAAGGTTTGTGTTGATATATGTATGAATTAATGCATTATATTTTAACTTTGAAATCAAAATTGTTATTTTTTGTTTTTTTAAATTTATTTATTAAATGACAGTTTTGTTAATGTTTGATTTTTCATCAAATAATTTAAAATATTTTGACATTATTACAATATTTTTTCACATATTGGCTGCATTCTCTTTAGGACTCAGCCACAAAAATTGACTGCCAAAAGAGTGTGGAGGGATGGGGTGTACTTCATAGACCACACACATCTTTGGATGGAGAGAAAATTTTGAGCATATGTTCTAAATATATACATGGGTCATGGCCAGCTTGTTGGCCGAGAGCGCTGAGGCGCAGGTCTTATCGCTTTCGCCACCAGCAAGTTGCGGGTTCGAATCCCGCTTGGGGCATGGATGTTTGGGATTGGCCTTTATTATAAAAAGAAAACCCCCTGTTGGGCTTCGGCCTGTTGGACAACCTGCGCGTTGTTTAGATAATTATTTTTTTATTTTTTAATAGAATCAAAAATAGATCAAATTACTTCATGTTAGTATCCAGTAGCATTTTATAAAATTTAAATCATGTCAAGTATTTACTGATATATAAATTTAATTTAGCCTTTTGACAAGCACATATCAATTTGAAAACTTATTTAAAAGCTTTTAAACAGGATAAGGTTCCAGTGGTACATATACTTGATAATCATTAACATCCAAGCATTTTAAGATTTTATTTCATTAAAAATTAAATCTTAATGAAGTATATTAAGAATTATATAATGTAAAAAAAAAAAAATACCAAAATATTAATTAAAACAACAGAAGTCTCCCATTTAATATAATGGGAGAATCTTATTTTGTTAAGATAAATGGCAACTGCCTGTTTAACACCGCATCAACAGAAATATTTAATCTTGAGCATGGGTAAGTAAATGAGCAGAGTGAAATGTGGAAACATAGCAAACTGTTCATCATTGCTCAAATCCCCTCAGCCATGTTTAAGTATCAAAGCCACTCAAATATATGTGTAAATAGCTCTAGAAAAATAAAATATGCCTAAATGAAAAAGTAGTCACTTGACATGAACTGGAAAATCCCTGGTAACTCTAAAGGGAATCTCCATGCTTGTTTAGGCAATTTGCAGTCATCAGCCAATGACTCAAGCTTCACATTACCTCATTTTGGCAGCCATATTGGAACCTCAGGTGGCACCTCACAGCATAGTACACCTGGAAATCACATGGCAGTAACGTCAAGCTATAGAGCAGATGGGTATGCTAGAACTTCCGAGCAATAATTGTAAATTCAAATAAACAATCCTAGTGAGAAAATGAAGACATCAATTTGACTAAATGATGAAACTAGGGCAAAACAACAATTGTGACTAAGTAAATAAACTAAATATGACGAAGTAAACTACTGCTAAAATTGAAGCCTTACAACGTGCTCGCCTAATAATTTTTTTTTAAGATAGAAGACCCCCCCCCCCCCAAAATACTTGGATGGGAAAGGACCAATAATGTTTATAGTCCTCCCAGGCTATTGTTAGCTCTGGGCACCAGGTGGCATCATGATGGAATTTGAATCAATTGTATAATCCAAGAGCTAGCATTTAGGGGAATTTCAATAAACATTCTACATTCATTGTAACAACAAAGATCTTGAAATGATTAATGGATAATTAAGCCAGGCCAAGGTCAGAGGCCAAATTAGACTGGAGAAGTTTAAGCAATATTTTATTATACCGGGGATCCAAAAGTCGCACACATCCAAATTCGAATGTCTATAAATGGTGTAACAGTTGAAAAGTTTCATTGGCTACTTTGAAACTTTTATATTTTGAGCATATGTTCTAAAAATAAAAATGGGTTGTGTAAATACTATATCAAATAGTATTAAATAGTTTTACTTAATGTCATCTGATTTTTATCATTATTTCGATGTACATGAGTTTTGCATCACTCTGTATTTTGGCTATAATTCAGCAACCCATTCATTGTTCATTGAGTAAACTGTTCCTTTGCCTTATTAGGTTTAGAGGGGGGAAGGGATAAATATGTAATATCAGGTGTCAAAAGATAATTTTAAAAAATTATAATAAAAATTGGGGGGGGGATGTTTAATAAAACCCTTCAGGCTAGTTTCAAACCCACATCAGTTCTATCATGGACAGATCACAGGTAATCAACCAAGGTGCCATTTTGCCAGCTGATCAGTTTTGATAACCAGCCAAACTTTTATCGTTATTATTGAAAGATATGTATGCACAAGAAAACAATCATTAATTAGGTTTAACATGTTTAACTAACCCTATTCTCATTTATCAAATGTGCTTACCTCGGATTTTGTTTCACTCATTTTGTTTTGTATTTGGAAGTGTTGTTTGCAGATAGATGGTTGTGTTATTAAATGACAATAAAAAGTAGAAATGTGAATAATTATAAGCTTATTACCTACATTAATTACAATATGCAATTTCATATCACAATGCATAATTACAATATAAATAATCAACAGACTATTAATTGGTAATCACTTAATCAGTACATCTGTAAAACCTAATTATCTGAGGTAATGTGGACTAATTCAAAATCAAAAACTCTGATAATGTGGACTGCCACAGTAATTAAGTATAGAATAATTTTTTTTTTTTTTTTTGGGGGGGCGCCCCCATTATAAATGTTTCATATTAAAGTTTTATGTTGGCTTATCTATTTAAAACCAATACAATATGAAATGCAGAAACCAAACAAATACAAAAAAAAAAAAGAAAGTACACGTAAATATCTGCAGAATGTAATTTAAAAAAAAAAAAAAAAAAAAAAAATTTTAAATAGACAATGAGTTAAGTAAAATACAACAGAATAAAAATTGAGTTTATCTGTATACATAGGTTTATTAAAATCACCTAAAGACATTGCAGATAACACAAACCTTTAAATACAAGTGACTTGCTTTAGAGAATTATCCTCCCTGCTTTGACAAAGGATAGCCTCTATCTGAAACGACTGCTTTTCATTTTTGATTTATTTATTTTATTTATTATATGTCTATTATTTATTGTATTCCAGATTTTTGTGTCTCGTCTTACTATTTAGTAAAGAAAATTTCGTCTTTCACAGCCTGGACTTGAACCAGGGACCTTTGAGTTATCCCTGATGAGCTTACAATTTATGCATTTTTGTTAAAGATACCTCATGATTTTTTTAACCGGCAAGTGAAAATTGACTCTTTAAATTTTGAATATTATTGACCACATCCTTCCCACCACATTTTAACCCCTTACTTCATTTTGTCATGTGCTGTCTTGTTTAAATTTCTAATTACCATAACCATATAGACTGTGGATGTATCTAATAAAAGAAGCTAAAATTTGACTTAGTTTTCAGGCGTCAAATCGACTCGAGTGAACCCTGTTTAAGCATTAAGCCCCTGTACATGGAAACATTTCACTATCAAACTTGTTTTATGAGCATAGTGGTTAAATCATCGGGATCATAACCTGAAGGCCCGTGGTTCTAGTCCAGGCTATGGAATTTTCTTTACGATTTTTTGTTTAATTATCAAAATTCGGAGGTATGGCATAAAAAAAATCCTCCTAGATTCATTTTTCCAGTTATAGTTATCAATTAACAGGGGTTCATATAATAAATAAATAAACATACAAATAAAGAAATAACAGTGTGTAGTCTCTCCAGAAAATTTTATCAGCTGGGTGGAAGGAAGAAATACAGGTGGACTATAAAAGAAAAAAAAAGGATGGACTCTCCTTAAAAAGGGGCTGGGGAGAAGCCGATTCTGATAATGGATATGAACATTCTGTTGGCTTTTATAAGCATCACATCTTATAAGCCAACAGGTAGCAACATAAATAATTATGGTTAGAGACATTTCAATAAAGCAGTTTAGAGCAACCACTAGAATTACAGTCATAAACCTATGTGGTAATTTCATCTGGAAAGGGCAAAGAGGTAAGACACTGGATTTTTTTTTTTTTTTTTTTTTTTTTTTTATAAATTGAGCATAGAAGGACTAAGCTTATAATATTTAATAATTATAATTTCTAATGTATGCCTGCTTATTAAAAAAACATTTATTTCTTTGTTCAGTAATACGTATTTTATTATATAAAATAATTATTAACATAAAGAGTTGTGCCAAGAAAAGCACAACCAAAATGCTATTGAATTTTCATAAGCTTTGCTAACTTTTCTTTAAAAGATACTTTTTTTAATTTAACTTAAAAGTTTCCTTAATCTCTCTAGCACTAGACTGTCCAAATATAGCAGGATGGAGTTATTTCCCTTCCCCTTCTAGAAAAACACCTACATTGCTCAACCTGAAACTTGGTGAAGAATAATTTACTTGAAAACTGTTTAAACCAAGTTTTTCTGTTGAAGTTAACAAAAATTGTTTGATAATTTTATTTATACAACATTTTCCATAGGAAATTAACCAAAAGCATTTTTAAGATATTGTGTTGCATGATCAAAATTCAAAATAAAATTAAATCCAGACAAAAAATAAAACAAGTTATCAAAAAATTGAAGTTTTCTCCAATATGCTTTATAGCTTCGTTAAAGTAATCAATATGCAACTGACAGAAGATGCGGGACTCTCGGCCCTAATTTCTTTAGAATTTTTATAAATATTAACACAACCCCCATTTAGTGAATTCTTATAAATTCTTGATTACCTTACTTTTCAAAACTCAAAAAGTTCATCATGTCACATGTACATCTTTGGATAGCATTCCTTAAATTACAGGGCATTTCTAATCAAACCGACAGTGTTCGGAGCCACCTATACCGCAATCTATCACCACAATAACACAGAATTTGGAGGGGGGATTAAAAAAGACGTGAGAAGGATTTTTTTTTTTTTAAAAAAATGTAGTTCCACAGTTTGGCAAAAGGGGAAAAGGTAGCCAAGTTCTTTTTAATCTACGTATCGAAGAATTTGCATAAAACGTTTAATTTGTATAAATCCATTATGTAAATTCTTAACTATATAGTAATAACAGCACCAGTAATTTAGGCTATAATACGACGAGGAAAGCTCTAAAAGATTCAGAGGACCAGCTCATTCATTCCACAGCTTCAGCAAAATCAATGTCTGGATCAAATAATCTTTATACAAGAGCGAGAAATTATGATAAAGTCAAACCTTGATTCATTGTTTTGGTGGGGACAATTGGAAAAAACTGGATGCAGGATAATGTATTAAATGAATGAAAAGACTTAATTTGCTTAAATTACAGTTGGCCGAAGTTGATGTTACTGTACACAGTTGATGGAATGATAGATCGAGGTTCCATGGTACATGGGTCAATTGGTACAGCAGCTTTTGTGGCTTCCATCTAACTCCATGTGACTTTTGACTGTGGGATTATTTGAAGTTCAAGGTCTCTCTTGATGGGGATCCTGAACTTTACTACCTTAAAGGACAAATCATAGATGTGATGAACATTCCTAGTGACATGTTATGTTTGACTGTAGAGAATATTGCACAGAGGATGCTGGAAAAAAAGAAACAAGATTTTTCACTTAAATTTTGCCTTTTGTTATTCCTTTGTCTGTTCATTGTAACTTTTTTATACTGCACAGTGCAACATTTTCCCTCTCTGCGAAATCTGGAGCTACAATTATTATTTTGGAATCATTCGGTGCACCTTACTCCTGTAAGGCAACTGTTGTAGAAAACAGATCCCACCAACATGCCATCCCATACTCCACACCTCAGTCAGAGCACTGAAATTTCTTTTTATTGTGTGGGTTGATTTTTATGCTTATTATTATTATTATTATTATTATTATTATTATTACATGTATTATTATTGTTGTTGTTGTTGTTGTTGTTAAAATCAGCATTTTGAGCTCTACAACTGTACAATTGGATTTTTTCTCTGCCTCTGTAACATGACAAAGTTGCAAAGTGCAAAATTCGAAGTCAAAGGTCAAATTTGACACCACCATTGTTTAACCTCTACCTAACTTCCTATATGTTGCCTGCAACAGATTTATTGTATCTTCTCCATTCATTTTGAAATTGTATGGACAGGGGGGGGGGGGGTACAGATTTTTGACTCTCATATTTACATGTACAATATAACTCTGATAATACGAACTTGGTTAATACAAAAACCCACTTAATACGAAATTACTTTTGGTCCCGGTCCCGTTTGTTTACTTTCCTTGAAAAATTACCCCCTTAATACAAACCGTTTTGACAAACCCGGTTAATATGAAAAAAAATTTGCAAAATAAATGAAAATTTCTTACTAAAAAATGATTTTAATAGTCGACTATGATTGGATAAACAGTGTAGAGCAGCAAATACAGTACAGTATATGTGTAACTTTCATTGGGTAGCGAAGTTTGCAGCGATCAGGTTTTTAACCCTTTTTTATACAACACATTGTTACCACCTTAGTGGATTTTCCACTAAAATTATGCAAAAATCCGCTAAAAATTACATTAAAACAACAGAATCTACACGGATTTTTAGTTCGGTTTTAGCGGGAAACATTTTTTTGAGTTGGCAACACTGATACAATAGTGCTAATTTTAAGAGCAGTGATTTGAAGCGAACGTGACGTCATCTCTATACAGGTAAAAACTCCTTATAACGAACCTCTATATAACAAAATTTTCTGTAGAACGAAATTTTTTAAAAATTTGGTTGGCTACACACAAATCCAATGTTAAATGACATTCCATTACAAAATTCTCTTTATAACAACAAAAATGTAGTTACAAATCCTATTTTCTAATTCCTTTACTTAGCAAATTCAAGTTTATAATTTTGAAATACATTATAGTATTTGATTTACGCTTTACATGTATTTTCAATTTTTGTGCACCAGAAGTCTCGTTTTTATAAGTGAATTTGTCATGATTTTACAATGTGATTTCGACAAGTCAGATGTAACCCAGTGCTGTAAAGTAATTCTTAGTATTTATTAAAAGTATTTACATATCAAATTTTGTAAAAGTTAAATTTCTTATGTGCAAAAGCATTCCAGCAACCTAAAATAACCTATTTTTGTTAATTAATAATTTTTTTTATTAATTATGTATTTTCTTCAAATATATTTTCACCTCCTTATTACAAATTCTCTTTATAACAAACTGAGTTCTTGGTTCCTTCGAGTTTGTTACAAGTTTTTGCCTGTATTCCTTAAAAAAAAAAATAAAAAAATTTGCCTCTGCTTATGCATGTAGTCATGGCTCTTTTTTTATGTGGGGAAAAAAAATCATTTTATATGTAGTCAAATACATTACTTATGTTCACTTGGGGATGGGGATTGGAGACAGGGGTTGAGTAAAGAATAAAGGGGGGTTGGAGGGGGGGGGGGGGTAAATTGTGTCATTTTAAGGAACCATAAACATTCGAAAATTCTTCAGTCACTTCGCTTAAATTAATAATATATTAAAAAAAAAAAAAAAAGGACATTAAAAACTCTTAGTTGTCAAGGAAGGCAGGCAAGCACATGACTGGTTAAAGTTGGTGAAATGTTTACATAATGGCAAAAATTTTGAGCAACATAAATACCTCTGCTAAAACAAACTTAAAATATAGACTCTAGTTGAGTTCATTTACAATTATATAATTTAATTTTTTTAAGAAAGCATCTAATAGGGAACAATTTTTTTTTTTTTTTTTTTTTAACAAAGGGCGTGGTACTTTATCTCGTATAAATACTTCATATCTGGTGGACAGTTTTGTTTAAAACGGTATCACTAATCAAAAAATAAATAAAACACCACAAAGCAACTGCCAGTCGTTAACGCGTACTAAACAAAGAAATGATACGGTTGCGCATTAACATTAATCGAAGTTCCTTCAATATGGCTTTGCGCAAGGATCGAACTAAATCGATTCCTCCACAATAACGCCCTGAAACAATGAAGCAAAAGCAGTGGTGCGTAATCGGCAAAAAAAAAAAAAAAACTTCGGGTGCGGGAAAAGTGTCAACTACCTCGCAGAGTATTCAGGAAATGAGCAATCCGCATTAGAAAGGAGAGAGAAGATTATTTGGATATAACGCTACTCAAGCAGAGAATGTTTTTCTCCCACTTCACTCTTCCACGTTGTTCTGCATCTGATAAAAACAACAAGCG
>JAHWFO010034640.1:836312-912488 GCA_023313115.1 Rhysida immarginata
GCCTCTCAAGTCGGACAGGCGGCGCTTCACTCACCCCCACTCCCGTTCGCAATATTGCGCCTCTAAACACGGATCCACTTTTCTCCCATCACCATTCCACAAACAATCGTCATTCAATGAAAATTTCGAAAAAACATTAAAGAACAACAGCAGCGTCCGTGTCTACAAGCCAAACGATCCATTAAAGCCGTTCTCTCTCCGCTCGCCTCACTCCCTCACTGCCTGGCTGGCTGCCTTTGGCGCTCGCTCCACCAACATCACACCACAAGAGTTGGAAGCCCGCATTGAAGCGCCATTACTAGGAAAACTATACGATCGAAAACGTTCGCAAAAAGGAGATCGGGCACACACAAGGCACGATCGGAGAAACCCGCCGTTCAATCTCGTCCGACCTACCCAGCGCTCGCGACGCGGCACAAACGCGCATTCCGATCGCCTAAAAATCGAGAATTTTACTTACTGGCCGTATGGAAGAAGTCACGGGCGCATCGGAGGACCTCTGCGATTCCGCCATGTTAGTTTCCTAGCAACTCTATATCCGATTGGCGGAGGCGAGGGGACACGTCTAGCCGTGACGTCACCACCCAATCCAGCAGCGGAGGCGAGACAACTAATTGGGTCTCGCTAAAACGACTCAGCCCTTGTTACAACGAAGCCCCCTCCTCCCCTTCCATTACAAACTCAATTAAGAACGAGAATCCTAATCAACATGCTTAAAACGGAGAGAAATCGCATTACATAAGCATTTTTCCTTACATCTTCTGCTGCAGACAAATATAAAGATATTTCAACGAGAAATGGTATGGAAAACGGCGGTCAAGAGTGGTTCAATTGGCGGGTATCATCCTGTCTTTCTCACGAGGAAAATATTTTTAAAGGAAACTGAGTGGACACTATCCTGCTAAGCTGAACTTTGCAATAAACCTTGAATCCTGTGCAATAATTAACTGGCGGCCTTACAAAGCTAATACAGCATGACTTAGAGTCTAGAAGAACAGTTAAATAATAAAATCCACTCGTCTTAAAATCCCTCACCCCACCCCCAACAACATTAAACGATAACATCACAACAAACAGGCCGTTGCCGATAAACGAATTTGAGAGTTTCTGAGGAGTCCAATCTCAAAACAAGCCAGTTTCTAAAAGAAAAACCCCGTTCAAACGGAAATGCTGGAGTTGAGGATGGGGAAAAAAAAGAGGGGGGGGGGCGAGGCTCCGACGGCCTTCACCTTTGACCTTCACAGTCTGAAGGGAGAGGGAGGAGCACACGCTAACACGCATTCCCTAGTCACGACTACTAATCGCCTGAGAAACCCGTCGACATCACGAAGATAGAATAACGCTTTCACGCGTAATGCAAAAAGGTCCTCACAAAACCGTAAAATATCACTGTTTTCTGCTCGTTCAATAACCATCCAATGAAAATTATTTCATTACTTCACAAGACGAGTTCTACTGCACAAACATCCAGAAGATCCTGTGAGAAACCACAAATGATAGATCTTTTATCTGTGGCAAAACATACAGAGAAGCAATTTCAACTTGAACGATGAGGAACGGCTGGTCCTCTCTAAAGACACAACACAGACTCAAAAACAACTTGCAGAGAGGTAACACGGGAGTCAATTGCCACGCCATCGGGCGTCGGTTCCAAGCGCTTGAAAAAGAAATCCAGAAAGAAAGGAAAGTAGGTGCCTCACGGGTTGACGGAAAACCATCGCAGGCAGCAGCGCGTCACGCGTCTTCAACTGTTCACTTGGCAGAAGTCGTCTTTTCTATACAAGATCGTAATCTGCGATGAAAAAAATTGGTCCGAAAAAATAAACAAAACTAAAAAAAACAAACTGTGGGTCAACCCCGCCGAACAACTCTTCTTTACAGCTAAAACGCCGCCTTCACAGCAAGGAAATTCTGCTGTGAAGTGCTATCCCCATCCGGCGTCTTCTCCGGACATTGCTCTTTCGGGCTACCACTTGTTCCAGTCGATGCAATATCACCGGGCCAGTACTCGCCATCGAAATGACGAAGAAGTGTGAAATTGGATCACTGACTTCATTTAGTCGAACAATGAGTTCTACCTCCGCGGAATCCAAATATTGCCTGAACGACGGGCAGCCGATGGAAATATTGCGAATATAGATATGTAATAACAATTTCCTAGAAATAAATAAAAATTAAAATCGAAAAAAAATCCGACAGAATCAAGTAGCACATCCAATAGCTAACCCTACACAGCCCGTAAACAAATTAATTAGAGCGCAAAGTCGGGCGATGAATGAAAAATCTCCTTTGCCGGCGAATCGATCTCAGTTTATGGAAGTAATTGAAGCTGATAGGCGATCGATAATCATTTCGATCATCCTCCTGAGCGTTTTAGGCATCATCGACAGGAAACGAATCATAGTAAAATTACCGTTACAACGTCTGCTAAGAGGTTACATCTCACTATCCAACATCAAAAGGTAGGAAATTACGGAATACTCCGCTGCCACCGCTTACCAACAGACGCTCACCAACCTCGCAAGTGCCGAGGGAATCCGGGCGCAAAGTCATCTCAATGAAACAGCGTCAATGAGCTAAAATAAATAAACAGGTTATCCCTACGCACGAGGCTTCTACAGCTCTTTCGTTGTAAGATTATCCAGATTCCCAAAAACCACGCCCACAAAGTCACAATGTGCGTGAGGGCATACGCACACCCTATTAGTAAATATCCCAAACGAAGCAGCATATGGGTTTTTACAATGGTCGAAGAAATGGCATCGATAATTCTAAACGTGTATGTACACGTACGCACGTAAACTATCTTTACGAATTAAATACCAACAACGGAATTATTGGCCGAAACGAACTCCAAAAAATGATAATCTTAGACTTTATAACAGAGGCTTCTTGCTGTATATCCTTGACAAAGCCGGGAATAAATGGCGAAACTAGTTGGAACTCCTGATGTCCCTCTGTTATACTGTAAGGCCACCACCTGTTTAATCAATAGGAACAGTATTATGATCCACCCTTCTACCGAATGATAATCTGTTAGAAAATACCTCCAAAACCTTTTTTTTTTTTTTTTTTTAAATTTATTTATTTATTTATTTTTTTTTGTTAACGCAAACAAGGCAAATCCAGTGATCTTTGGAACGTCGGAACTGAAATGTGCACCAATGGAAAGAATCTTAAGAAACGAGTCCCGTCTCTAGATCTGGGAAATGCTGGATGAGTGCACAATAAAAAAGGGCACCTAGACCAAGCACATCATTTGTTGTGGTTATACTTCAGAAATACACACACTGCATTTTGTTTGCAAACTAGCACGCTGAGTGATACGATTACGATGCCGCACAAGATACGATACAGAATAGGTAACGTTTCAAACGAGACCACTTTTACTCTTTGCTTTGACAAAGAATAGCCTATATCCGAAGTGTTAGCTTTTTTCAGAGTCTTACCACCCTTTGTTCATTTTTTGTTTTATTCAAGGGTTCTTGTGTCTCGTCCTTCTTTTCTTCTACATCCGTCATTTACCATAGGAAGACTGTTTAAAATAAAATCTCTCAGGTGTATTTGGAGAGAATCCAGAAAATGGATTTTAATTCGGGGAATTCAGCATTTACCCGAGCGGTTCGTTCCCACTACGAAATTTGGTGGTGGAAAGTATTCATTGTGAGAGAGAAACGAGGAAGTTCTCGTCGTTTTTCATGATGAACTTATTTTGGGCAATCAGGCATTTCCCCTTCTAAAGCATCTTTTTGGAAAAAAGGGATGGATATTTTTTCCAAGACGACAATGCTCCACGACTTGTTGTCATCCATTCCTGGACTGGCAAAATGACACGAATGTCCAACGCCTCCTCCGACTCGAATTAGAGCTTCCTGAGGGCCAGACAGTCATGTCCAAAATGGACCATCGGACTGTTCATTCATTTGAAAGAAGAACTGACAAAATACCTGTAGGCTTGTGCCACAACCCTGTTGAAAGCGTTCCCCAGGTGTAATTTCAGTTCGAGGTAGTTCTTCGAGATATTAGACTAGGTACAGGGTAATTTTATTCGAAACAATTTGTTGTCCAGTACATTATTGCAGTATTTGAGAAGATACTCTCCCGTGATTATCCCCCGATGTCTTTTGTTCCACTGAAGCAAACGTGGCGTGGGGTAGAAGCAACGGTGTTAATTTCTTGTTAGAGAAAGTGAAGCCAGTTGAGTTCTGAAAACACTGCAAACCACAGTATGGGGAACGAAAGATGTTCCAAACAGTGGACGAATGAACCCAAACAATATTCTAAGATTGAAAAGCGTCATCCAAGTAACTAAGTTAATAATGACTAGCACTACTCCGCACTACCTGGTAGAATTACCTGTGAAAAGCAATTCGCTAGACAGACTGAAAAAGTTATCTCAAGTTCTCCTGTTGGCAGCGGTATCTTGATACTCAAGAGAAACAATTCAGAAACAGGCTTGATTTGATGAATGTACCGTTTTCTATAGCGAAAAGAAAATCTCGGATTGCGAGTTTGTTTCCGCTACTTTTTTTTGGATACTTGCGTCTTTTATAACAGAACGAAATTTCACAATTTCAAGGTGTTGAAAATCACATGATTGGAGAAATATCAGCTTGACCACCTAAACTTACAGTGTAGATGGGTGTCTCCCGCATTTGGAGGAGAACAGTGGCGGATTTAGCACTTGAGAGGCCCCAGGCGCAATTCAGTTTTGAGCCCCTTCTGAGGCCCCAGGCGCGCCTGTGCTAAATCCGCCACTGGAGGAGAAATATGAACTTACACCTCTTGCCAGCGTATCGTTGTTCTCCAATTCACGCCATGGTGGAAGAAAACGTATCATTGTTTTCTTTCCACCATGGTTCATGCTAAGAAACGACCAAAGACGCCACCAATTGTTAACATCTTCGAAGAAGATTCTTCTGTTATTACTTTGGCTAATGTTTAGAAAAAGCAGTTGTGCTTCAATTACAGTACTTCACGAGATCACCAGCATCCTCCACTGTTAATTTTGCTTTTGCTTTTTAATTTCTTCAACAGTGTGATTTTTTTAAGTAAACTTACAAAAAAGAGTTTCTAAATATTACCTTGGCCATTTTAATTCATTTAATGACCTCTGTGTAAAGGAATGTTTATTGAAATATGTGTAGCTTAGGTTCGGGCATTGCTACAAATAACTCACCAACACGCGTCGCTTGATGTGACCAGCCGCCACCGATCAAAGTCCAGCCAATTGCAGCGCGTCCTTGCGTAATTACACTAACAAAGTTGTTACTTTAAAGCGACATGACTCATAATTTGCATATATATTTCAAATACGCCAAATACTCGTGCTCCTCGTGCCCCTCGTCAATCAACAATCAACTTATTCGTCCTTATAGGGAAGGGCCCAATCTTATCCACTGGATGACTTAACTAGGTCTCATCTGGCTTCTTGCCTAGTTCAGTGTACTTCCCCTGGTTACTTCCTGGATGAGTATGGCAGTGAAAGCGTTGCTTTCGGACCGCTCGTTTCGTTTTTTCCTTGCGCTGTTCGATTGTCGATTGTCGATGAGGAGCGCTAATCTCTTCATAAAGCAGTACGGTGTACGCAAAAGCATAGCGACAATTAAATTATTTCGCTGAAAATTCAGGTAAAAACAGATTTTGAACCTGTCAAATGATGTTTTTTCCTATTAATAAAAAGAATTGGCGCTGAATTTTCGCTGAAGAGAAATTTTTGATGACGGTGTCGCCATAGACGACAATGCTGCTATATAGGGCACGAAAATATCCAGACATCACTTACAAATTCGAATTTAAATCAAGCCAGCGTATAAGTTACACCACTGGAAACGGAAAAACAAAATGCTGCTGCTACGTTTCTGTATTCTGTCGAAATACGCCTGCGAGAATTTTTTTTACAAAACTCTTCCTATGGTAAATGACGGATGTAGAAGAAAAGAAGGACGAGGCACAAGAACCCTTGAATAAAACAAAAAATGAAAAGACCCTGAAAAAAAATTGACATTTCGGATAGAGGCTATTCTTTGTCAAAGCAAAGAGTAAAAATGGTACACTTTACTATCCCATGGTAAAGAATAAGATAGTGGGGATCGCGAAGGTACACTTCCTAAATTCAGCATATAGTACAGTATGTATCATTTTATAACAATTTAAGAAAGTTCTCAAGGAATCAATTGAGATTGTCCAAAAAAACACATGCCCAGAAATTGGAAACTGCGACTCCTCCTCTGTAACATGGAAGCACGATTTTCAAAAGGCTCTCGCAGAAGAAAACTAAAAAACAAAAAACAAACAAACAAAAAATAACAATGGAAACGTAGAAACACTGGGGTTTTCACTTTACAAAGGTGTAATAATTTACACAATCTTATGATTAAAATTTTCAAGTGGTGTCTAAATGCTTTCTCTAGGATACTAGAATGGTTGTTGTCTATGACGACCGAAAGAAGTATAAAATTCTGAGGTCTTTCACCATAACGAAATCGCACGCTGCCACGAAGTATAAAATTCTAAGGAAAATTTTCATTTATACATTTATCTATTTGTAAAATTGGTGAGACTCGAAGGGATACGTTTTATCTAGATTATAAGGGATTATTGCTCATAAACTTATTGGGAAATTACAGGCTCGTCTGATCACAATAATTATCTCTTATCTACTATGGGCTAAAATTCCAATCTTCTAAAGCATTGTGATACATGTATTAAAAAGTATTTATTTATTTATTTAATATCTATTATATATTGTGTTCCAGGGTTCTTTTGTCTCGTTCTTCTGTTACATGCGTCAAAGTATGTGGAAATACTTTTGATCGAAAGATGCTACTTATTATGTACATTGGTTCAATTCCATATCTTAGTGGCCCTCTTGTCTCCTGGGAATTAATCACCGAACAATAAAAAATGATCTAAGTTCCTTAATAATGCTTGTTAAGACAGGTAAACCAAGAGCATTGCTAATATCTGTAAAAGTAGAAAAATGTATCTATGTCAAAGGCTATCCGTTTGACATCATTATAGGCTACCTGGAGCCGCGACATGAGAAAACAGAAGCTGACGACCAAACGAAGGTTCCGTAATTCACCACAGATTCCTTTCTCCGAAGAGCTTAAAGAGTCGTTTAAAGAGGAACTTCATGAGGCTTACCTTTTTTAGCTATCAAATCCTCGATAAGGTTTTGAAACGTTAAGATAAGATTTTCAGAAACTTCGATTTGGTCTCATTTAAGATCATGCCAAGATCTGAATATCATGTTGAAATTATTTCCTGGCCTAAAGAATATAGGAAGCCATGTTTATTCTCTAGCGGCAATTGATACATTATTTAAGGCTACGCTAATAGTTCAGCCTTGTGTTATCCGTCTGTTAATTGATGTGTTGACACATTTCGTATTAATAATAGAAAAGCTACATAGAACATCGAGCGACGATGTTTATTGACATCTATATTGCCTAAGAATGATTCTGGGGTCCATTATGCCATAATACTCCAACCGACAATTTTACAGACAAGCCAAAATTGCTCGATAGCAGCTCCTTCCTAATCGGAATAATGTACTCGCAAAAGTCTTTATCAATTAATATTAACTAGTTTAAGGTAGGTTTTCCAAGAAAACGCGATTACTTTCTGCTACAACACTCGTACCAAATGATGTAAGACGCATCTCCGTGCAAGTGCCCTGGCAATTTCTGAAGGCGTCCATTAATTTTTGTTGGATACTTCTCTAGTTAATGATAAAATTACAGTTTCAAATAATGTTTTTAAATTTTTAAAATATATTCTGCCTTTATTCTCGTTTGTGGTTTATGTTGACGCATCGCTATCAGCATCTGTCATCAAATCGACTGTCATCTACTTCTTTTTCTCGTTCTTTAATTCTTAATATCAAACACCAATTGGACTACTAGGTTCGATTCTGGATCGTACAAAACTCAGATAATCAATATGAGACAATCCAAAAAGTTCCGTTCGCAAATAATATTACCGCTGTAGTCACGATTGTCCACTTAAATGCCGAATTCCTTTATCACTTGGTATAGAACAGAAACCGTGCTTGGAGACTTATAGAATGGATCGTGTCGTTTGTGCGCGTTTACAACTTCTAGGCCAGGGTTTTCCAACTCATTCGGCGGAAAATCAGTAAGCGTTCCGTGAATTTTTTTTTCTAGTTTACTTTACTATTTTCATTAAAGTAATCAAGGTATTTCATTAAAATTTCAGAATGTGTAACGTGCTCTCTCATAGGTAAAGTTCGGTAAACTCGGTAATGGTGGACGAGAAAATTCCCGAGTGCAGACGATTCACAATTTCGTCACTTTCTCCGCATTTCCCACAAATTTCATGGTCATTTCCCCACGAAATTGTGTCAGATCGCCTGAAATACAGGAAGTTGTGTTCATTGTGAGTGCCAAATAAGGTCACCAGTCGTCGTCCTATGCAGCCAGGAATGCCTTCATTGCTAGCCAGTTGGATATCACTGCATCATGCAGTTTTTGGTAAACGTTGTACATGATATACTACAAGAAATATTGCGTATTGATGGTTTCATAGGCAATTTCTGAGACTTTACAATGTACGAGAGAAGTCGGAAGCTTAAATTTATTCTTTCAACAAGTCTTCATAAAATAGTAAATATTAAAATGCTGAATGGGGGGAACCTTGGATGACACTTATAATCCAAGGTTAATTAAGATACAAGTTGCAGCTCAGTGACGCTGCAACAAAAGCTAGTAAAACGAAAGAGGCAGTTTGCGTGCATTGAGATTGTTAAGGGAGAAGGAGGGTTCCGACGAACATCCGTTCCCGACCACTGCCTGCCTTCCTTCCTCCTGCGCCGGGATAATTTCGTGGCTCTCGTCATTACATACTTATATGACAACGATCCGAGTTTAGAGAAACTCTCCGCGGGTCTTACTCTGCCCAAAACGAGTAACCAGCAAACGAGTGAGCACCATATCCAGAAACAAGAGGAAGGCAAGCATACAATCGAGCAAAGCCCAAATCACTCGTTGCCCGCAAGACAAAATGCAATTTTAAAAGCAACAGTACATTCAGTCGCGATACCAGCCTTTAAAATACTCAATGAACGCGACAGTCCGAATGCTTCAAATGATGTCCCCGTTGCTCTTCATCGATTGCAAGAGGAGCGCATCCCGCATAGAACCTGACGTTTCTCAGCGCCAATCCTCTTTTACTATTATGGTTTGAGCAACGCATGGGCTGAAGCGGACGATTCGACGGACTAAACTTTTTAAATTCTGCGAGGTAAATAAATCCAAGGAAGCAGCTTTTACTTTTATTTATTTCTCTTCTCCTGGTTTTAATCCAATTTAGCTTGATGCCTTGGAACTTCATCGTATTAACAGATAATAAACGCAACAACATCTCGGGGCCCATTTATAATCATTGACCAAAACTAAGTTTTGCGGGCGAAATTTTTCTATTTTTCAGAAGTATCTGTGCAAGCCAGGTGTTAACATTTCCCACTCATAATTCTTGCCGCCTCACCCAAACAATGGATTTGAATATGAAACATTTCCAAGACATAATGAATATGTACGATTTTATATCGGGACTAATAAACTGTGTAGAGAACGGCTTAAAGCTCAATGTCTCTGAATACGATGTCATATTTCGCATTATTCTGAACCTACCTGACTCCTCTTCCAGCCATAACCGATGGATACATGAATAGCGGAGGAAAGAGGAATTATTTATACTGCCCAGACATGAACCAAATACAGGCATCCTCCACGATCATCCAAGAGTCAGATAGTTATGCACTCGTACCCTGCACCCTTACTAGAGGAGAAAAGAAAGACACCAGGTACTAATAGACTGGCTTAAGGCCACAGATTTCTTATACACAGATGCGACAATTAATGTTAAAACAGTGGAAACTGGATGGCTCATTATTTTGACGCCGTCGATTGTAGCAATATCCCAGGCCACCATCGGGTGTGCTATTTAGGTCTTATGTGCATTCTGATGTTTAATAAAGTATTCTGTATGTAAATTTCCAGAAGGATATATTATATTATTTTAATGTGGTGAGAAATTTTTATTAAATACGATAATTTAGTAGAGCCAAGGTCTATAGGAAGTCGTATCTGTGTTAACAATCAAACCATGTTTTCGACATCACAAGTAACAAATCTTGGATATATTAGCAATAGTACTAATTGGCCACATTGCTGCCGGTAGGGTAAGAGATGAATAGCACATGTTATCGAACAAGGATGTCAGGTTTCTAATAATAAGCTCTGGATAGGGAGCTTTACAGGTTTCGATGTTAAAACGTCACCCATCGCTGACTCTCGATTACTGATACACGGTATAATCTAAAAGAAAAATTAAGTTAATTGAATTTAAGTTAATTTTTCTTTTCCTTTTCCTGTAGTTTTTCCAAGCAATTTTTTTTCCTGAATTTTTCTTTCTATTCTTAAAAAGAAACGAGCGCGTGCTCAAGCCTAGTCAACAAGGTTTAAAAGATAAACAGAAAGTAATATTTTATTCATTCTTGACTCGTTACTACGAATCGATTGTTACATCACATTCCATTATCTTGGTATAGTATTCTTAATAGTTCGGGAGCCACGGCACTTTTCGTTGCTATATTTGTTCACACTTGGTTTATCTTTTTATTTGTCGTAATAATATAGCTTATCAACAAAATGAACTCCTGCCACCTCAATCGCGGGACAGCAATTGGCAGTGATATGTCCAGTATGTTTATATATAAAAAAAATAAATAAATAAAAGAGCGAATGTTAAAATTGTTCAAAGCTGAAACTTTACTTATTGTTTGTTGACATTTCAATAAGAAAAAAAAATCACTTCCTGCCACTCCATTGTAGAACAATTTACTCCTGCCATCGACGTCATTAAAACGGTTGCTTTAAACAGTTGCTTTACAGGGAAGCTTCCTATTGCTGTCAATATTGATTGATGAAGAATTACTTGCTTAGCAGCCCAGTGGTACGATTGAATAGCTTGTTAAAAATCGATGGCATTCGCGTAAAAACAGAGATCGCCAATTTTTTTTTTCAAATTCTAAATCATTATTAAATACAGATTAAATATGATTTTTCAAAATTGTTGAAATCGATTGAGAACATTAACAAATTCATTTTTTTTATTAATTTTTAATACACAAAAAATGTTTTCTGGTTCTTTTATGTTTTGTTATGAAATATATATATGTTGTTATCTTTAAAATTTCAAAAAGATTTATAAAAAATTAGCTTGAGATATTACTTTTTAAATAAAAAGTACCAAAATAAGTATAAAACTTTTTAACAAATGGAAAATTTTCAAAAATATTTTGGGAATTTTAATACTCCATTAGGTACTACCAAATTAAAATAAACATTTTAAATTTCACGACATGTTTGTTTTTGAAGGGCCCACTTCAGGAATTCTTACCCATATGGTTTCACTTTTTCCGCTTGTTGCCCTGTTTCACAACTACGTATTTGTTTCGAATATTTTTTTCAATAATCGCTCTTCCAAACACCATGTAGAGAATGAGTGTGGTGCCTTTTCGACAGGCCGGCCAGGTGGCCAAGGGGGCTAGGGCGTAAGCTTTTTAGTTCTCGAGTCTACCTGGTCGTGGGTTCGAATCCTGCCGTGGGCATGGATGTTTGTGTTTGTCCCGGGCTGCGTACAGATATAACTTGTGTAAAAGGCGCAAAATGACCTTAGCAGTCGACGCCAAAAAATTCTAATAGAACCAAACCAAACCTTTTCGACAGCTTCCATTTCAGAAGTGAGATATTCAACATACAAGCTCCGAAGAAAGTCAAGTTAATAGACGTTGTTGTTCCGAATTATATTTTCTTCAACAAATGAACAAATTTGTTCAAATGCAGCGCTACCTGCATCTCGTGTCTTGCGCCAATCAGACTTCTCTTTTGCACAGTTATACGGAGGGTTGATTCAGATAAAATGAGACGACTTTAAACGCCGCGTATGACCTTGACGGAACGTGATTTGCATGACTCGTCCACTATTCATGGGGATTAGCTTTGTATACACTTGTTGCTGTTATTTGGGACATTTCGTGCTGAAACATGGCTTCCAAAATCACAGCTTTTTGGGAAGGGTATATGTTTGGCCTTTCCGACGCTAATTCAGTCTTTCGTGCATTGTGGAATTATGCAAACGAAATGGTATTGTGGTATCCAAAGCTACTGTGGGTCGAATAATCAAAAAGAACAAATTGCGACCATCTAATGAACGTGAACGAGCAGAGAAGCAGACCAGAAACAAGCCCCAGCCAACACGCCCAGCTCAGGTGGTGCGAGAAATCCGGTCTAAAGTGCTGAAAGAAAATCCCCCCACACAGAGAAGTCTAGCCCAAAGGAAAGGTATTTCACAGGCAACAGTCTCCAGAATAATTCATGACAATCTTGGGCTGGAGCGACGTCATAAAGCGCGCGGTCACACAACTGAGTGACTGAACACAACTGAACACTGCCAAGTCATCTGTGGCTTACTACAGGAAGATGGAACAGGAGACGGGCATACGAGTTATTCCCTTCTCTCATGTGCCTGTAAAATCTCCTGACGCATCACCGATGGATTTGAAACGACGCCTCGGAAGTCGCCGACCAAGAACCGTTGATGGGCTATGGGAAGTGTGCCAGCAGGTGTGGAACGAACTTCCCATGGAGTGTCTCAAACTCAGCCTACTTCAGTGGAAATTACGGTGCCGGGCGATAGTCCAACAACCTGGCTCTCACATCGAACACAACCGATGGTGGCGCCATCGTAACAGAACTACAAAGTCGTCTCATTTTATCTGAATCAACCCTCTGTACAGGGTGTATCTAAACCCTTGTCAAAAATTTCTGGTAGCGATTCCCCACAGCGAGATGAAAACAAAGTTCATATAAACTTGGTTTGGATAACAAACCCTTTATGAGCATTTCCGCAGTTAAAATTGAAGTTTCAGCATCAGGTTTTTCTACTCTGTGGATGGCAGGTGAAATTCGGAGAAGCTACACCTATCATCCACAGAGTACAAAAACAGCTGCTGAAATTTCACTTTTAACTGCGAAAATCTCCAACGGTTAATTGTCCGAATCATGTTTATATGAACTTTTGTTTTCACCTCGCTGTAGGGAATCACCACCAGAAGTTTGTGATAGGAGTTTCGATACACTCTGTCTGTGATCGCCGGCCAGGTGGCCGAGAGGGCTAGGGCGTAGGCTTTCTAGTTCTAGAGTCCGTCTGGTCGTGGGTTCGAATCCTGCCGTGGGCATGAATGTTTGTGTTTGTCCCGGGCTGCCTACAGATATAACTTGTGTAAAAGGCGCAAAATGACCTAGTAGTCGACGCCAATATTTCTAATAAACCAACCACCTGTCCGTGATCTGAATCGACTTTTTGATTGAACTCCAAATGTGGTGATATAAAATGGGGTGTCCTTGCGATAAGAAGAGGAGTAGTCTCGATTCTACATTGCATGGAATTGAATTTTCGCATTTTGCACCTTCACAAATGTGACTAATAGTGTGACTATAATAAATTGAGTAATTATTCATGCTAATTTCGTAACCGCAGATATTGAAGGATCTCATAAGGTTGATGTTCACTTCCGAAGCTAACAGATTCGTTATAAGATTGTTTATATTTTCTTTTAATGTAGTGAAATTGCTCAAACATTTTGAATGGTAGCCTTGACTTTCGCTTAATGTTGATGGCAATTTTATCTTGCTCCCTTGCAAGTATTCGCTTGACGAATTTTCAAAATTTGAGCACATTTATTTAAACGTTCATGGTGAATGAAAATAATTGCAAAATGAAAATCTTTCTTTGCATTGCAAAAAAACACAAATTGGCTTAACTGTAGCCATCGGAGAAATTGGTTTAGTCTTGACCATCTTAGTTCGAGCAACGACGTAACCTTCATTGTTTTCATCTTGGGTTTTAAAAATCAGTAATTTTAACAATTTTACTACGAGATATACCGTAATCATGTTCGTGCGCGACTATTTTGCTCCTACTAAAGCTATATCCTATCAAATTGCTGGCAGCATAAGTTTTTTCACTATCTTAGTGATTAAATTAATGGTATAAAAAAAATTCACTTCTGAACATGTAAGTCAATTGATTTTTTCCCCCCACAGCATTACGTCGACGCCAGGAGTACATCATTCTAAAATAGAGGTAGCAGGATCTTTTTTTTTTTTTTTCTTAATGGAATGTCAATAAACATTCGGTAAAATTTCAGCTTTAAACATTTGTAACATTTACCGATTGTTTTTAACATAATTAACAGTCTGCTTATAAGCGTTGTCAGCAGAAGTTGATTTTATGTTAATAAAGCGTTAATATGACACAGAAAAAATTATTGTTGAGCAAATGTTTCAAAAAACAGTGTCGCTGGCTCCCGGGCTATAACGGTCACCGTTAGAGCACGTGCAACTGATTTGAAGGGGTGCATGTAAAAGCCTGAAAACTTAATCCAGTTGAGCTAAGACTTAATAATCATACTGCTGAAAATAGAATTTAAAAGTTAATTCGTTTTCAAGCTATCGTGCGGACGGTCGGACGAATAAAGAAGTAACTTTAGACTAAAGCTCCTAATGAAGAGAAGCCAACCTAAGACGAAGCTGAAATTCTAGTCGGAGAATGATCGCATTTTTCTTTGGTCGGACAGAGCACCCTGGCCACTACTGCCTTAGAGGATCGTCGGACAGTCAATAATGAATAGTATACCTTCGTTTCTTTGCCAACATTCTTTGCCAAAGCAGAGGAATAACGACCAACAAGCTTGATCACTTGTACCAAGATTATGCTTCATCTCACACAGCCGAGCAGATTTACGAATTTTTAACCCAACTCAAGTGGAATTACTCATCCGTCGTATAACCCACAACTGATATTACGAAATTTCTATTTTTTTCAGCTGTGAAGGATAACATACGCGTATAGGTTCCCGGATGTTTCAAGTGCAGTGGCAGTATAAAACCTCGTTGCGAAGCAACCACGTTGATCAATGGGTGGCCTGCTTTGGCGATTGGTTCCTGAACATGGACAAGTGAATCCAATGCTACAGTGGAATACTTCGAAAAACAGTAAAAAACTCCAGACAGGTGTATCAAATTAAAGATAACTTTTCGTAGCTCGCTATAGCAAAAACTTTCATTAGAAAATCATGAAATTTTAGGAATGACTTAGATGGGAAATTTTTCCAGAGCAAAAAAACAAAACAAAAAAAAAGTTAGTTCAACAGAGGACGTACTTTATAGAGTAGAGCACTATAATAGAGGACGTATCTATTATAGTGCTCTATTATAGAGAACGTATCAATGAACTACACAATTGTTGTGTAAAATTGTTTGAAGAATCTTGCAATACGCCGAACAGGAGTACCGCATAAAATTTGACATCCCGTCCTTCACCACTTGGAGATCAGCACATTTTCGTCCTCTTCCTGGCTGAACAAACAATGAGCCTGTTTCTTTAAATTTCACAATCATTCTTCTTAGTCCGTTGCCAATCAGTGAACCTTTTCGTAGCAAAACTTCAGTAGCAGATTCACTATTTTGGTTAAAATTTACCAGCTTTACATAATCAAAATTAGCATCCTGAAATGTATCCTCTATTGGTGGATTTTAAAAATAACTTTTTGTTTTCTGGAAAAAATTCCCATCATGTAATTAAGACATTCCCAAAATTCCATGATTTTCTGATGAATAGTTTTGCTATAGCGAGCTACGAAATGTTAACTTTCATTTGAAACACCCTGTACGTCTTTAAATTTGAAAATCTCAAAACATGATCTAGTCCTCGTGTAAAAGACGTAAAAGGAAATTTTTGTGAGAATTTCTTTGTAGATAATTGTTGTCAATTCTTTAGCCGAATTCGGCATACCTCGATTAAACTGAAGGGGGAGGGTTTTTTTGCTACCGAAAAACATCGAATATTCAATAGCTATATTCCGGACGCATCAACCTGCGGATGGGTTTACTGCGGATTGGTGCGACAGTATTATTTTGAGCTAAAAGGAGTTTACAAATTTTTGGATGAATGAATGAATGACGGGAAAAAAGTGAAATAAGAGATTTAGTAATGTAAATGAGAATTCGAAATAAAGACCAACAACATCAGAAGTCCACTTATTATATTTTATCACCTTGTATGATTTAGAAGGTATGCAAATATACAAAGCCTGCAGGAAATTACAAAGTCGTCCGACATACCAACAAGATTTTATCTAGGCGTTCTAAAAATACAAACGGGGGTCGTCTTGGCGAGACGGTAGTCCACGTGATGTACGTTATGTTGACGACTACTTTTGTCGTGCCGTTCAACCCCGCCTCCAATAAAAGTGTCCTTGGAACCGATCGGCGACACCAAACCAAACGTCTCCCATGGCGACGACAAAGCCGCCCGCCATCACCACCGCCAGGTGATTGCCCCGAGACTCCTTCAAAAGAAAGGACTTTGATTAGCCATGCATAAACACACACTCAATAGCAGGTTATCTGCAATTCCCGATCGCTTATTATTTTCTGCATCTCCAATTCAAAACAGTAGCGCCTTGCCGGAGTATGCTCTGCAGCCAAATACATACACTGTTAATTTTTTTATCTTCCAATTTTTATTGTAATATTTATCGTATGTTTTAATAAATATGCAATATTTTATAATAATAAAGCCGATTATAAAAGTTGGTTAAAAACAAACAAAAAAATAAAGAAAAAAAAACATGCTATGATAGATTTGATGGATATATTTCATGAAGAAATTAATAAACTTCAAAAAAATCGTGAATATTTAATTTGGTCAAATTTCTCCAACCAATGGGAAATCGCTTTCTCAATTGGCTATGGTTCCTTGTGTCTAAGATATTTGTTTTAACTGCGTTAATGTTTCCTGTAACGACAAAATATTTAAACTTTCGAAAAACAATTACTTTATAGCTTGTTTATATATAAGAAAGAAAAAGAAGAATTAGTAATATATATTTGGAAAGTTAAAGCGAAGTTTCTTGAAAGATGCACGCGGTGTAAGTTTCTTAATTAGGCTGCGAGCAATACGGTCAACACAATCAGTTTGAGGCAGAGACTTATTGATGGTCTCTGGTTTGAGAATTTCTCCCAAGATCACTAAAAGTAAGGTCTGCTCACGCACAGGTGGGCGTCACCGCAAGTGACGTCACAGGCACCCATTCGCCTTGCTTCGTATGTTGTTTATATTATTAAGCCCCGAGTAAATCACAAAATCAAGCGAAAAATTACTGTTTTTTATTTTTGAATTACCACATTGCGCGTAAGTAATCAATAACAATCAAAGAAAACTATAGAATTAAATCTTAGTAATTTTTTTCATTTTCTTTATTTTTTTCCTATTTATTTCAGATAGCTTTCTATTGAACTCCTTAATTCTGATGTTAGTTCTTATCAAAAAAAAACAAACTTTTTAATAACTTCAAATGAGATGTCCGTTCTGTTTAAGGCTGAATAAGCTGAATTTGCAACATTAGTAATAAGTTGTGCATTTTTATCAATAGATTGACCAAGAAAGGTTTCAAAACTTTGATTACACTGGAAAAATGTTGACAGCTTTTATAAGGCTAACTTTGTCAATATGGGCAGATTTTGAGATGGAATTGCACTTTTGGTTAACAGCAGTTTCACTTTCATCATGTTGTGCTCCATTAGATTTTGGTAATCTAAATCCACAAAATGGGCAGAGCATATCCTAGCTGAAATAGTTAGAAATCACATTTACTATGCAAATAGTGTACAAAGATAAATGAAATAATAAAATGCTTTATCTCGTTTTAAGTTCATTTTAACATAACGTCTGCATAAATGCAGCCAATGTTTAATTCTGGTTTTATCATTCGGAAATCTGAAAAAATACTTTTTAGGTGTTTTTTTGTATTCCCCTGACGATTACTGTATCCGTAAATTGGACAAACATACATTGTTTAACTAATCAAATGAAAAAACAAAGGTATTATCAACTTGATTTTGTTATTTTCTTGGGACTTCACAATGTAAACACATACGAAGCAAGGCGGATGGGTGCCTATTACGTCATGCGCAGTAAAAGTCGACTTTTAAAACCAAAATGAGCAGACCTTACTTTTACTGACCTTGATTTCTCCAAGTTGGAAGCGCATGCGCGGTGGCTGCAGAGCATACTCCGGCAAGGCGCTACTATTCAAAACACCCTCCATTCTCCCGTGCCGTGCACCTACGAAAGCTGAGTGTCGCTTACGAATATTTAAATAAGATTTATAAACGCAAACCAAAAATTACCGCCTCTATCTCTTTCTCTCTGTCTAATAACATACATCATCCTATGCCAGGCGAAATATAATTGTCTATTAAGCGAAAAATAAACAATTAGCACTAATTCATTTATGTAAATATAAAAATTAATTCGCTGAACCATAACGGAAGGGAAAAGCTGTGGGACAAACACTGCACGAACGCTTCTTCCAATCACCTGGGTTCTCGTAGAGAAGGAAAAAAAATAATAAAATAAATAAAAAAACTGTCATCTTTGTCTTCTTAATTATTCAAATCAATCGAATCCTCCATCGGTTACACTAAACTCCAATGTCGTCCAAGTTGCTCACCCCGTAAGGCAATTTCGCGCCAAATTCTATCAATTCGTAAGGCGTCGTATCAATGAAAAAATCAAATTCAAAATTCGTCTTTTCGCTTTATTCAAACGTTTAAAATTCTTTTCGTTGAACTGAAGAGAAAGAATTGCGCCCAAATGCCAGTGATGATTTTTGTGCTTCTTTATTGTCGTCATATATGCTATTCCATTTCCCAGAAACGTTCGCGAAAGCCGCTCTCAATGGCACGGAAGAATCTCCATTCAAACTGAAATGTTAAAGAGAAGCGTAAAAAAAATTAACCAACTTGACTATCGAAATGATATATCTCAGAGAAAAGTCGTAAACGTTTATTTAATACAAATTTTAATAAAATTTCATTTTTGTAAACAGGAGAGATTACTATAGCCTTAAGCCGAAAAGTAAATTGGCATTCCACTGGTTTCACTTGCTTAACCCTATATTAACAAGAATTATAAACTAGAATAATTTATGGTTAGGTTATCCCTAATTGACAATTTTCTTTCCTTCTTTCCCCCTCTCTGTTCCTTTGCTTGAATTAATTCCTTACACTTGACTATCGTAAAACTCAATTACAGGAGTTCTATTAAGTTTTAGCATTGGCTTTCTGATTGGCTTTTAAGCGCACAACATTCGAGTCCTGAGAAAATATAAAATACGAACTCCCTCAATTATCTCTCCTTTATTATAGAACCTTTCTATGCTAACACCACTGATATCTGGAATCCCTATCCCTATGGTTAAATTGCAAATTTCCCATTTACCGCAATCCCGCCTCTCATGCCAATGTCAATAAATATCAATAAATTGTAGACTATGAAACTTGAACAATGTACAGTATTATATTGAGTGAGCATTGTCAACACTTCTCTCTAGGAGGTGTTGGCATTTTACGATAAGGAAGTATACGAAAACTTGAACATTGTAATGATTTATATGACCGAGGAACGCTCAAATAAATAAATAAATAAATAAATAAAAGATCAAGGTCCGAGTACTCAATTGCCATCTTCAGTTTTACCATTTAGGATTCTATTTGTAGTGGACAGTTTCCAAAGAATCATTAAAGAACGAGTTGAAATTCATTTAAATTTTAAAATTCTTGCTTGTTCAAAATTACTACGCTCACTCTTTCTCAGAGTCCAACTGAAAACAATTGCACTTGATTTAAGCGAATTAGAAGCATCGATCGTTTGCTTAATAATGGCAGTTGTGCGCATTTCTATTAGCGATAATTCTACTGGACACTTGGTTTTTGTTTTCTCGTTTACTTTTCTTCTACATCAGGAATTCTAGTCTAATTTTGGCCTTCTCAAATGATAATTTTTTTACCTATTTAAATATATAATGAAAAACTTTTCCTTTGAATGTCTACAACTATTTGCCAAAAAATTAGAATAACGGTATTTTACGTTCTGAAGTTAAATTTGAGTGGAGAGTAATCAACGAACTTTTGTAGCTACAGACTTAGACGTTTTCCTTATAAGGTACTTGTTCCTCTAGTCGACCTCAAAAGAAACATTAATTTATTCAAAAATTAAAATTTACATTCAACAAATTCAAGACGACAAAATATTAGAATAATTCCAAGACAGAGACAAACAATTAGATTAATTTGGTTTAGCAAAAATCTTGCAAGTGATTTATTTATCTTTTTAAAGGGCAAATGACACCAAACATATCGCTATCGTGATAATAAATAATCAGAAAGAATGCAACATAAAAATAAGAAAACAAGCTTTTATGGGAAAAAGTTACAAATTTTTTAAGAAAGTGGCAACAAATAAGCGAAATGGGGTCCTTCCATTCAAAAACGTTAGCTGAGCGTGACGTCATCTTTGCTAAGCCGAGGCCGACAAGATTAATCTCGTCGAGTCTGTGGCTTGTGAATCGCGCCACGGCCTGTAAAAAAAGCTAAAAAGTATAAAAAAAAACATTAAGGAAAGGAATAACATAACCAAGTACCGAAAGGTTAAACTAAACCATTCGCGAAACCATATTTTTAAACCGCCCTATGTTAACATTTTAAGTTTCTAATGGACCATAATGATACCATTAAACCTTTGAACCAATTTGGATTATATACCTTGGAACCAGTTTGGATTATCATTAATTTTACGTTATACGCATTTATGACACATCATTCCAAGTTGTTTGATATATTACATGCCATACTTTAGCATTGAAAGTTCCAATGAACCATAATGGTTCCACTAAACCAGGTGCCTTTGAACCAATTTCGACTATCAATAATTTTACGTTATATTCACTCAAGATACATTATCCCAATTTGTTTGATATATTGAAAATTTTTGAGGGTGTCATAAGGGTACCATTAGAGAAAGTGCCATTGTTTCGATTACAACTATTTTCAGAATGGTTCATTCCCGGAACCATATTTATCAATTGGCACAAAGAGTAATTTATATCCGCTTCTATCTCGTCATTACGATTTGTTTGATATATTACGAGGGGGGGGGGTTCTAGAAATTTTGGCGTCGACTACAAAGGTCATTTTGCGCCTTTTACACAAGTTATAACAGTACGCAGCCCGGGACAAACACAAACATCCATGCCCACGGCGGGATTCGAACCCGCAGCCAGGCGGACTCGAGAACTAGAAAGCCTACGCCCTAGCCCTCTCGGCCACCTGGCCGGCATATATATTACGAGGGGAGATCAAAAAGTAAGTTGCACTTCCACAGTATGGCCATTTTTTACACCACCTATACAAAAGCAACACGGCTAATAGCAGCATACAATGTAGGTTCACTTTTCCACATAGTCCCCACGAGACCCTAAACATTTATCCGAACGATCAACCAACCTCGATTCCGGATGCATAGAAATCTCCTCCAGCGTTTTGTAACCACACGGTGACAGCCGCTTTCACCTCCTTATCGTTTCGAAATCGTTGTCCACCGAGTTCCGTTTTGAGCTTACCGAAAAGATGAAAGTCTCATGGCGCTAAGTCGGGACTGTATGGAGGATGTTGCCAAACCTCCCACTTGAATCGCTGCAGCAGTTCGCACGTTTGGCGGGGCTTGTGAGGTGTTGCGTTATCGTGCAACAAAATCACACCGGCGCTCAATTTCCATATACAGCAGTGATTTCACGATGAATGTCCGTGCAATTCACCCGTTTGGCCATAGAAATCGGATTGCTGCTCGCACCTCAAGTTTGGAGTGGACATCCAGTTGACGCGCCATTGCTTTTAGCCTGATAGTCACACAAAATACGACGGGAAACCACAGCAACCGTCCTATCCGACGTCTGCGCAGCGCGCTCCTGCGGCGAGTTAGGGCAACTTACTTTTTGATCTCCCCTCGTACTTAATATATCTTCCTATTGAAAATTGCTAAGTGGGAAAATAGAGGTATCATTTGTGCACGTGCCAATGAATCGATTTAGATAATATTTGTAACTGGTTCGTGCCATGAACCATAACTATCGACTGACGAAAACAGATTTTGAAAATCTTTCATAGCCTCGGAGGAGTTAAGAGTTACGGACGGACAGACAGACAGGTTTCCTCACACTGATAGCATAAAGCACCTTTCGGTACTTAATAAAATTAGTATTTAATATCAGGAAAGTATTCAGAACTATATGAAATCAACTTCCGATTTGGTGTCATTTGCCCTTTAATGTTCAAGATAAAAGGCATTGCAACTTATATTGTTAGCTCAGGCTGAGCAATATGGGTAGAAAATCGGACGTATATCATGTCACAAAGCGAAGATTGTTCAACAATATGTGGAACTGAAAAAACTCAAGTAGAAATTGCAAAAATCATGAAGTAAACTCACAATCTACAGTGGCAAAGGTGTTGTTAAATCAGCAAATGGAGGATCCAGCTTTTACAGGAAATCTAAAGAGATATGGATGTAAGCGCAAGACTAGTGAGAGGAAGGACAGGCAACTAAAGAACATTGTGAAGAAACAGTTTCAAAAGTGTTAAATATATTCATTTTGAGTGGAAAACGTGTGGAGCAACTGTATTTATCAGAACTACAAACAGACGACTACATTAATTTGCGTTTCGGCCCAGAGTTCCCAAAACTAAACCTCTGATGACGTTTAAGGACATTTGCTGTTTCAGTGATGGGTAATGAAATCTTATGGAGTAGTAAATGCCGCAGTCTATCAAGAAATACTTGACAATTTCATGATCCCATTATCTGGAGATCTTTACTGTGATTCCTTTCTGTTCTAGCAGGATGGTGCATCTAATCCTATAAAATATTATTGGCCATGTAAAAAATGTCTTCATGAAATATCTGCGTTTACATGGCCAATAATTCACCATATATAATCCAACTGAAAATTTATGGAAATTGATGAAGGGTAGATTTCAGCAAAGACTTCCAGAGACTAAACAGGAGTTGAATTCGGAAATCCAACATTTCGGTCTTATCAGTCGTGAAGAATGTGCTACGTTGGTCAACATCATGCCAAATAGGCTACGTCTTGTAATTAAAATCAAAGGCGACACAATTAACTATTAATTTGATGAATCGTTTTTGATTAAAGTGATTTGTGTACCTTTTTTGTCATTATTCTAATTTTTTGTCTCTATCTCGGGATTATTCTATTATTTTGTCATCTTCAATTTATTTAATGTAAATTTAAATTTTAAATAAATTTTTTTTAGGTCTACTAGAGGAATAAGTACAAAATCCAGGGGAAAAAGTCTAAACGTTCGTTGATTAATCTCCATGCAAATTTAACTCCAGAACCTAATATACGTTTATTCTAATTTATTTAAGGAGTTGTATAATGCGCGGTCGCATGGTTTTTTTTCCGTGGCGCTTCAACCGCCGGTTTGCAGAAAATTTTTACTGCGGATATTCCGCGAGAAATACACTTAATAATTCTCAAAACTAATTTTCAATGAAAATAAATCTACTTAAGCACCTTTAGCGCGTCTGTGACCTCATGCAGATAATTTATTGGCTGGCGTCCCTAAGAGTGGTGCCTATGTATTCGTTTCCCACCAACTCAAAATGTTTTCTTCTTTGAAAATCGACTTAAAACTCGCGATTCGAGAAGATATTTTGAAATTCTGACAAAAACAATTCCATGAGTAAGTACACCCTATTCCAAAAGCCTTTTCACTTTTTTTTGTAGGTGAATGATGTTCGGCTTCCTTGCAATACATTAAACCAGAGAGATTAATCGGTTCAGGCAAAAGTCGAGTTCGAATCACTTTGGAAGATGCCATTTCTTGTTTCTAGGAACAGGGATCTGATTTGGAGCCTTTATTAGGAAACTTTTTCTTTATTATTAATAAATCAATGTATATTCTTATTATTTTAGCAGAAATGCAGTATAATAACGTGAAAACTACGAGGAAGTAAGCGATAAGTTGGCAAAGCACGCTCAACAATAAATGGTGAATACACGAATTAAATCATTACACATAATACACGAAATAACCAGTAATAGAAAAGTAACTTTAGGCTTGCTGCTGATTTAAAAAAATAATAATATATAAAGTATAAATCTATTATGGTATTCATAGGGAATAGCTACCAATCTTTCGAAATGAAATATCTTCTGTGTTTATGCTTAAAAAATAACGTATCGGCAAACGAAGTTATCTTCTCATCCATGACGGCAAAATAATCTACATGTATATATAACAATACAGTATCTTATATATGATAAAAAACATATATTTATGCAGTATACTATATGCTTTTACTATACGGTATATCGCAATGACTTTCGTTATCTTATAAAATAAAAGCATAATATATGGCGGCATGAACACTTTCGGTATCAAAATATTACAAAACTTAAAAAGTATAAAGTAAAAATATCAATGTTCGAAATACAGAAAAAAATAAATAAATAAACTAAATATTTATTGATGAAAATAGGAAAGAAAATTCCATAGCCTGCAATCGAACCGAGAACCTTCAGCTCTTCGAAAATTCCCAGTTCGAAATTCAGGCTGTTGAATTTTCGTTCCTGTTCTCATCAATAATTTAAACATCTGAGGTTTGGCGTAGGATAAACCCTCATCGAACTTCTTGAGATATTCTTAAATATTTATTGCTTTGTTTTTAATTAAGTGCGTTAAATATTTCATCTACAAAATCGATCTTAGTGAAATAAAAAGCAGCGACTGATCTAATCAGTTAAAGTCCCGTAATTCTCCCACAACATTCATAAACCACATCCCTATTTCTATTCTGGACGGCAAGTCCATTTTAAACTTCTACAATGTTCGTTCAAATTACTAACTTTATAACTGATCAACTTCGCTTAACTAAACTCCTGCCAAGCAAGTGAAAACGCTTTTGAAATAGACTGTACATATGCGATCAATCTTGTGCAGAACTCCTCTGAAACGGCAAAGATGAGTTATTGAATGAAATTAATATACTGATAGATGGGTTCCTTAAACTATGCCTTGACGTATTTATTTTTATACCATCTTAGACATGTTCACTATTTTCTAAAAATGAATCAAGGCCTGTAGCGATCATGCCAGCGCACAGAAGGCCTGCGCACAAACGTCATACATTGTAAGACGTAGCCCACGAGATAGACAGGCCCCCGGCGCGGAAAAGTCACCTGACCATACTAGTCCGATTAACAATGTAATCTTCATTGTTTCCATCTTGGATTTTAACAATCAGTATTTTTTCCTTTGTTGGAAACAATGAAGGTTGGATTGTTGTCCGGACTACTATGATCAGGTGATAAACCGAAAAATGAGGAGCCAGAAACTGTGGATGGACATCATACAACAGAAGACAGAGAAACCACTAATCCACATAACGAATTTATTCTGAAGAAGGCAGCTTGGCTGCCGAAATACGTATTCATCAGAATAAATTCGTTATGTGGATTAGTGGTTTCTCTGTCTTCTGTTGTATGATCAGGTGACTTTTCCGCGTCGGGGCCTTTCTTTCTCGTGGGCTACGTTGTATCATCATCAAGCGGCCAAATTTAGGGCTTATTATTGGTAGAAATCACGGTCTATAGATATTCATCGAGCTCCACTGTTAAAATGAAGCTAAAGTTTCTAGCTCCCGGGCGGGAACTCTATTGAAAAGTGGCGCTGCATGTACAATCTGCCCAACTGCGCCTGCAGCGCCACCCTATCGGCAGACAGAAACTTTACTTTCGTATTCAGTTTCAATGAAAATCTTTATCGCAGGTTGCGGTCGATCTATGCGGCACCTGGCGCGATCTGTTTTCCTTAGCTTCTCGAAACAATGGAAAATGGCCGAAGCTCGATGACCATGAATATCTATAGACCATGTTAGAAATACGATTAACAATAGCAGCTTTAGTGTGATGTAACAATGTATGACGTTTCTGTGCGCAGGCCTTCTGTCTAGGTGGTGTTGACCAAACCCAATAAACACGACATGTACGGACTGTTTTCATTGAAACGAATAATTTTTGTAAACGAATTCTGATAAGCCAATTTTGACTTATAAAAGATTTTTTTATGAACAAAAAAAAAAAACCTCTTTGAAAGGTAAATCGGGACGCTTATTTGTCCCGATTCATCTAAAAATTCCTCCGAAGATGTAACGGGCGGAGGTTCCTTCCCTCGTATTCTACTACGGAGACTCAATACCTCTGGCAGCATCAACTGGGAATGGATGTCTCATCCTTTTCAGAGATCAATGAGTCATACAAATGCGCCCTACTGTAAGTATTCCGTCCGATGTACGTTTTCGCTAAGTTCTAGTTTGTTTTACTGTAAAACAATAATGGCTCCCGACATTGTTAGAGATTGTCGCTATTATAATAAGCAAAATTGACTATTGGCCTGGAAACTTTAATCAGATAGTCTGAATGTTATTTTCATAGATAATGTCACCAAAGTATTCGCCATGTGTTCGGTGACATCACAGATTATAGGGAAATTACGATACTGCACATCGCGATTATTTATATTGGTGACTTACATTGTTGCTATAAACGGAACTTAAAGGAAGATTTAAAAATACTTATTTAGCGAGAAAGAATTTGGAGAGTACCAACCACTTGTCCCCAAAGTTTATTGAGCACAGATGTACATTTTGGATGCTAAGCAGCCATCCTTCGTTCACTATCTCTCATACAGAACGATGGATGCTTATGCCCGCATTCAGAATGAGCGCTCATGCTCATGCTCTTGCTCAAGACCATTGTTGAATACAAATTCCATATTATTGAATTTATACTCAATAATGGTTTGAGTAAGAGCAAGAGCATGAATGTTTATTCTGAATACGAGCCTTAGCATCCAAAATGTACATCTATGCTCACATTAAACTTCTGTGAACAAGTGGATGATCGTCTCCAAGTTCTTCTCGTAAGTATTCACAATTTACTTACTTTAGCGTTTAGAAATGGCTTTATTTTGAAAGAAAGTATTTATTATATATTATTTTTTATTACATAAAAAAAATTTCCCCTATCCCGATTTTGGAATTGAAAACTCTGGTCACCTTAATTGTAAGATAGAAGTTCCATATTGTTTTTATATATTTAAAAACAATTTGTCATTTCGGTTCAAAATCTTTTTATATATCTGAATTTTCAGTAACTTTAAAATCATCGCTACTATTTCTGCACACAACGAACTGATGTATCTTTTTCATTTGTTACTGTTCGTAATCGTAATGTAATTATTTTCATTCCGAGTGCATACAACTACCAATCGAAGATAAACGGAATGTATAAGATGTTCTTATGTAAGCTTATAGTAGAGCCTGTCCACTAGCCTAAAGGTGAGGCTCTAAAACAAATAATAATTAACACTAGGTGGTGGCAAAAGCATACATCCCGTTTTGAAAAATGTGGGCTTTCAAATAAACACACCCATTGTCCAATACGAACTTACGATATTATGTAATGTCCTTATATCTCATTTTATATAATAAATAATTTATTTAATAAAGTGTCCATTTTGCTTTCAAATAAAGTTAAAAATATTAAATAATAAAAATAATTTTAAATTTAAATGTGGGTAGTCTCCTTTTAATGGGGAAAATCGTAAAATTAAAATTTAATAAAAGCAAAAAAATAAAGTCACCAATCTTGAAAAACAATGAAGAAACTTGTGAGATGGAAGAAAACTTAAACGATGTAGTCTATTGAAGATGTTGTTGATAGTAGAAATAAACTTAGTCTATTGAGGATGTAGATGAAGTCTTGTGCAGATAGTAGAAAACGATAATCTTGAATGAACTGTTGGTTTTGAAATACAGATGAAATTTTGAAGAGGGTGATCCAAATATTTGGGATAAAATTTATATAAAACGTTTTCGAGAATATTTCTCATCATCAGTAGGATAAAACATTTTTGAATGGTGAAAACAGTTGAAATAAGAATTTAACAATTGATATAAAGGTGATGAAGCTAAGTTGGTTGTAATTGTTGGTTATGATTGTTGGCTATTTTATATTAGGGTGATTGTTGTTTAAAAGTAGTGTCCATTTATTGTTTATCTCTATTGATGGCTTGGCTAAATTTTTGTTATTTGTAATGATATTTATTGTTTCTTTAATTAATCTTTTTTATAATTTTCTTCTTTTCCAATGATTTTTGTGTTATTCCAATCTGGTGTGTGGTTTTCTTTGATACAAGGATTTACTAAATGGTTGGTTTTGTCTTTGTGGCGAAGTGCTCTTTCATGTTCTTTTAATCTTATTTCGAATTGTCGTTTAGTTTGACCTGTGTAGATAAGCTCACAATTTTTACATGGTATTTGAAAAATTATATTTCTAGTGTTCCATTTTTCTTTATTATTTTGACATATTTCTTTGAAATCGATATTTGTTGTTATTATTATATTAAAGAAACAATAAATATCATTACAAATAACAAAAATTTAGCCAAGCCATCAATAGAAATAAACAATAAATGGACACTACTTTTAAACAACAATTACCCTAGTACACAATAGCCAACAATCATAACCAACAGTTACAACCAATGACGTATATTAAAGATAGACTCCGAATCCTATTGTTGTAACTTGAAGCAAATTGGGAAGCTCCATGCCCAGAACTGTCATGGCCGAAAGTGAGTGAAGATGGTGCAAAACACATGGCTAAACACGAGAGTAGCTGATTAATAATTCTTTCGAACGCTGATCACGGAGTGATAAGTTTATCTTTTCGTTTACTTTGTATTTGAAGTATTTTATTATATTTTATAAACAATTTTTCGATCATGGTTTCAATTTCAATTTTGTTTCGATTGTCTTTCAGTTACGTATTTTCATTTTAGTTACGTATTTTTGATTTATTTTTGTGGAAAATGATTCCTGATCCTTTTTCTTGTTTGTTTGTACAGTTGTACGCAGTTTAACTTTGAGGAATGGTTTTGAATTAATTATTCCTCAGCCCCAAAAACAAAGCAGCCAGACAGCTAATTACTCCACGGCTCACTCCTGCCCAGAACTATCATGCTTCACTTTTTGCCGCTGTTAACAATAGGATTCGGAGTCTATCTTTAATATAAGTCATTGATTACAACCAACTTAGCTTCGTCTTTATATCAATTGTTTTTCTTATCAATTGTTAGATTCTTATTTCAACTGTTTTCACCATTCAAAAATGTTTTATCCTACTGATGATGAGAAATATTCTCGAGAACGTTTTATATAAATTTTATCCCAAATATTTGCATCACCCTCTTCAAAATTTCATCTGTATTTCAAAACCAACACTTCCTTTAAGATTATCGTTTTCTACTATCTGCACAAGACTTCATCTACATCCTCAATAGACTAAGTTTATTTCTACTATCAACAACATCTTCAATAGACTACATCGTTTAAGTTTTCTTCCATCTCACAGGTTTCTTCATCGTTTTTCAAGATTGGTGACTTTATTTTTTTGTTTTTATTAAATTTTAATTTTACGGTTTTCCCCATTAAAAGAAGACTACCCACATTTAAATTTAAAATTAATCATTTAAACTCCTTAGATCAATAAAAATTATTTATTAAACAAGTAATAATATAAAAAATACGCCAAGGCACTGTTTAGGGACCCTCTAAATATTAATTAATTTTGTTAATGAACAAAAATTAACTGTTTGGGGGAGGACTAATAACTCCAAAATGTTTTCATCAAAAGCTATACAGTTTATGTACAAAATTATTCGTATTGGTTCGCTTGTATAAATGGTACAGCCATTTCGTTATTTTTAGAAAAGTATTCAAAGTATTTCTACAGCACAGAAAGAATTATTTTCCTTCAAAATTTCAAGATCTCTTCACGAATCATAAGTTTCTAAGTCGATTTAAGAGATAGCAGTTTTTTTGAGTGGGGAAACGAACACATAGGTCAAACTCATAGTTAGTGATCGGCCAAAAGGAGATGCTAATGAACTCAATTGTTAAGTATAATCAACGACCTTCATTGTAAATAATTAAAGGAGATTTATTCTTTTATTTATTTATTTTACCTTCATTGTGAAATATTTAATTATTTTATTTGAGTTTCTGAAAGATTTTCTTAATTAAATTAAATTACCCACGATTAAAAGGACCGAATCTATTAACATTGCAATTCAATAAGTTAATGCAGATCATATACACCACTTCCCACTTTAATGCTATGCTAAAAGGGAAGAGAAAAAAAGAGAAAGAAGAACCCCAATCATTGAGTTGTCTATGTTTGCGATAATCAATCTGCTTATTATTTACTTATTCAGTCTAATTTATGTTTACGCTAATTTTTTAATGATGCAAAGAAACTGTTAAGGCGCCCCTAGACGATCAAAATTTTGATCAAAATTCCCTTCAATATTGAGCATCAATATTGAAGCGCGCATCAATATGCTTCAAAACGCATCAAAATTTGCTTCAATATTGATGGAGGATCATATTTTCCAAAACGCATCACCAATACTCATTCAGCGAAAAATATTCGTACTGCTTGGTCGTGGTTGTTGTAAATTTCGAAATGTTTTCCAATTCGGATTTGGGTTTTCTAGCATTGACTCTTGCACTGTACGAACAAAAAAAATCAAAGAGGAAGAGAAATAGACGCTGGTCCAAAGAGTGGTACAAGCTGAGAAGCCGCTTTTTTTTTTGCACTGCAGTTGTTTTTTGTTTTTATTATTATAATCTTTTGACTTCACACACCACAATTCCGGATAATCACGATATGCAGCTATTAGCAGGGTGGTGAAATCCCGATCACTAGAAGGTGAGCTCGGTGGGTCAGCCATGTTCTCACTTCGCCGTCTCGCAAACAACTGAAGGAAACCTTCGCGGTCTCGCAAATAACCTTGATATTGAAGGAAATTTTGACAAAAACCTCCTAGACGTCCAATATTGATAGGACGCTTTCTTCAATATTGACAGAAAATATAATTTATCAATATCCATCAATATTGATAGGACGCTTCAAAACACTCTTAGACGATCAAAATTTGCATCAATATGGTCTGCCATCAATATTGAAGCGAATTTTGATCAAAATTTTGATCGTCTAAGGCCTACTTTATAAAAGAGTTTGTTCTTTTTTTATTGGATAATTGGTAGCTTGCTTAAATGACAGTTTGTAAGTTTGAAAGTTTCGTTAAAATGCCTTATTTGGTCAGTTTTCTATGGGGTGATATTAGCGTCATCTCGAGAGAACCGGCAAAATCCGCAGCAAAAAAATTGGAACCATTTTTCTCATCGACAGGCTGTTATCATCGTTGTAGGCTTTGGTCGAATTTAACTTTTATTTATTTATTTATTTTTTTTTTTACTGAATAACTGATGAATGCTCTGAGGGTTATTTTAATTGCACTTTGTGGATTTAGATTTGCGAGTTTTCCTTCCCTATTTTCATTTATACGTCTTTTCTGTATTTGTTGATTATGGCGGCTCTTAGATTAAAATTATATAACAATAAACCATCATTATTGATGGTCATTTTCAAAATTGCCACCTGTGGTAACGTTAAGTAGAATGTCGTCCATAAGGAAAGAATTTCAGAAATAAACGGCCGCACAAATAAAATAGGAGGTAAACCACAAAAACCCTTGTATGATTCCTCTTTCAGATTTTTCACAAAACTCTTGATTATTATACGACCAATCTTATTTGATCTATTTTTAAATAAGTGTAGCAATAAAGCTGCCAATTGTAGAGATACTCCCTAGAGCTTTACTATCTTCATAAAATTGTATCGGTTCTGGTATTAAGTAGTGATGTCCGTTGGATCCGGATCTCTGATCCGGATCTGAAAATATCCGGATCCGGATTTCGGATATTTTCGCTGGATGCGTATTAAGACTAATTAGGACTTAAGAGGACTAGGCTATCACTTAATAAAAGCATTTATAAACTGCTTTCAGAAAAAGTTTGCATATACACAATTTCCTGATACAGGATCCGCATTTCGGATCTCGGATCCAAGATCCGGATCTCAGATCTCGGACCCAAGATCCGGATCTCAGATCTCGGATCCAAGATCCGGATCTCGGATTTCTGACCAAGATCCGGATCTCGGATCTCTCACCTAGGTCCGAAAAAAAGATCCGGATATCCGGATCTTGAATTATCCGGATCTTGACATCACTAGTATTAAGCGCTTTATGCAATACTGGTTATTATTTCGACTGGCTTCAACAAAAGCGGCTATTGTTAAAACAAAAGTTACATTTGGGGAAACAGCGGGAGTATGTTAAGAGAAGAGTCAAACATTTTAAATAATTTTATATCAAGGAATAACTAATACAAGGAAGCAAAATCCTACCTAATATTGGCATGTGGCGCCAATTTTTGATCTAGCGGATAGGTCGAAACGCATTCAAATTACGAGAACGCATGCGTAACTATAGCCTACATGATCGTTTTTGTTGGCCAGCACTAGCAGAAAGACAGATCAACGCTAGCGCCATCACTCGGCTATTATGACTAAACAGGTTAATCGTTTTAGGGACACCGTTTAGAGGCCAATGGGCAGGCTATCTCTTTATCATGTAGGTTATGGCTATCTCTCTATCATGTAGGCTATGGCTATCTCTTAGCTCATGCTGCTATATTTCCCTCCTACATTGGAAAATATGTGGGATATTAATAGGTGGATTTAGTTAGAAGAGTCTTCAGTTTGGATTTAAAGGTAGATATGGAAGGGGTAGTGCGTAATTCGGGGGAAAAAGTATTCCATAGCTTGTATCCGGAGATGGAGATACTGTTATGTTGATAAGTGTATTTTATTGCTAACTTGGGTAGGGAATTGAGTGGAGAGGGGAAGAAGTATAAAAGTTAGGAGGGAGGATTACTGAAAACTTATTTAAGACTTTACATATGAAAAGAGCTAAGTGAAATGAGTATAAATGGGAAATGGGTAATATTCCTACAGAAGGAAATAGATGGGAGACATGGTCGGATTTATTTAAGTTTAGGTAGATTCTTACGAACCATTTTTGTAAACGATTTAATCGTAATAGATTTGATTTGGTGGTATGACCCCAGAATTGTATTCCATATATAAGTGAAGATTGTAATATAGGAGAAGTAAGATCTTTTTTGGGAGGAAATGGCGGCGGGAAAACATGCCTAACTAGAAACCACTTATAAATTCCGAAATTAAATCCAATGGCTATGTTATGTTGCACCTTTGGAAACCGAAAATTGCTAAGATTGTAAAGCGCATCTCTAAAAATCGCACTCCCATGTTTAAGAATGGAGTTCCATTCCGCAAACGCGGAAGCGTTCCTTCTCCAAATTTCTGGGCATACTTGCAAGGTTATTCTTCAAATCACGACACGCCCATCCAATAAAAAAAAAACAACCCAGATGCCAAATTCTGCATGAAAGCATCTGGTCGATTATCCAGGGTTCATACACTCTGCTCAATTTCAAATTCCAGGCCTTTTCCAAGTCTTTCCAGAAATGTTTTGTAACTTTTCCAGATCAAGAATTATGACAGTATACATGCAGGAATCTAGCTAGAAACTGGTGAAGTGCTGATTAATTTTTCAGAGAAACTGACATTTTTATATAACACCAAGAGTCGTGGTCAGTTACCGTTGCAACGTTTGGAATACCAGTGGTTTAATGAAAATAAAGAAAGCACTTTTCCACACAAGTTTTATTTTTATTGATTTTTGCATCCAACGTTTCGTGACCTATTTACTTTACGTAGCAGTGGTCCATTTTAAATCTTACTGGTACCTTATAAGCTACACCGTCTAATACACATTTCACTTACAATCTGAGTGGTGGCCGCAGAAATGATAGTTTTTATAATGTTGGTTACGACCGACCAGTGGAGATAGAAAAAAAAAAAAGCCAAACACTTGTCTGGAATCTATTTCTTTAAAAATGGAGCAATTTATAGGGTTCTCCCCAGGCCCTTTTGAAGGGGCCCGCCGCCCACGGATTCTGGTGACCGCCCGGCTAAATATACGAAAAGCTGCACAACACTGCATAACGTTTTATTTTTTTAATTGTTGTCCACTCTGCTATCTTTCCACTCACCTGATAAAATTCACGACTACTTTTATTTATATACCCTGCAAAGTTAGTGCGGACAGAGTTTTTAATGCCGAAATGAAATTTGAATAAACTTTTCTCGTATAGCTAGAAGAAATTCCAGTGGAAAGGCTAATTTTATACTGATTTTCCAGCTTTTCCAGGCCTTGAAAACCATTTAATAAAATTAAACAAGATTCCAGACCGTTCTCTATCGCGGAGGCTTTTGCGCCCAAAAACCTTTTCAAACGACAAAAACCAAGTTTTTTTGCACAAAATAACAAAACGCTGAAACAAAACGCGCAGACCCATGAAACGAAGAGACTTGATCATTTACGTACACTTCATCGTGAGTGCGATAATGACGGCATTTGCAAACGCGCTCGCCACCGCAGAGTTGTTGACACGAGTGCTCCTCTGACGAAACGCGGGTGTTCCCATGACGCATGATGAGAGCACCACTCGAACGAAGACCCACTTCCGTAAACTCCGACGGCAGCACCTTTCTTCCCCGCCACATTCCTCTACAGGGGTCAACGAATAACGGGTTCGTGCGCGTGCGCGCCAAATTCAAAAGCAACCAATCCCAATATCTATAGCTCATTTCGGATTCAAAAAATGCCATTCCACGTATAAAACGTTTATCAGTTTAGCAAATGAATTGCATAAACGAGCTACTTGTAGTCAAAGGCAATAGTCCGTGGGTTTATATCTAAAGTTAACGTTTGAGATTTAATTAAAGCGGGCGAAAAGAATCGATTGAGATTCAAAGGCGTATCTACTGCTTGAAATCATATCTCTTGCTTGTTAATCACATTCTCCTCAATGAGGAGCTTACGTCTTCTACGCTATCACTCACCTCTTCCGCCTCAACTCTAATGATCATCTAAAAAATTTTAAGAAACTGTTACTGCTCTTCCATTTCCCGCATACCCAACAACAGCCGAGTCGAAGGAGGCGCAACTAATCCCGGGGGCTTTCTAGTCAAAGTTTCTTAAGACTATAATTTATTAGCCGTATACACTATCAGAACAATGGAAGGCATAAAGTTGCAAAACGTCCATGCTCTCAATAGTACCTCGACCATGGGAAGTCACCGTTCACGTGAGCCAGTCTCATTCTTCAATCGAAACATTTCTAATCTTCTAAAGTTTCCAACAACACGGCATATGCGAGTTTCCATATCGTCGTGCAGAGAACCCACCAAATTGTACAGCCGGAAAAATAAAACATAAAAACGTTTATCCTTCGAGTTAGTCTCAACAACTTAGTGTTCCACCTGCCTCTTCTCCAAGAGCCTGACGGCACTCATGCATAAAAGATAAAAAATAAAATTGAAAACTTTCATTTATTGAATACCGTAATTTAAAAAAAAAATTCTGAAAATAAAAACCCATGCGATCTAACTGCACGACCAAATTCACTTTTACGGTAAATTCCGAGGCCAGCGATCGCCTATCCACCAAGGTCGCGGCCTTGTCGTCCTTGTCTTTCGGACAACTCTAAATGACGAAGCGTTAGGCTTACCGAATTTCCTACTCCAGTTTTGAGTAAACTGTTCTTTAACAAAATATATGGAATCATTTCTAAAAGAAAGAAATACAGGGTGTCTCAAAAAAATGTACTAACACTTTTTTTTCTGGTGTAACTAATGTAACAGAATGGCAAATCAACTTAGCTTTGAAGAGAGAAAGTTTGTCCTTAAATGTTATTGGAAGACCGAAAACGCCATGAGAGTTCGATAAACCGCCATCAATGCACCCATTGCGAATCCATTGGTGCGCGTTATAAGCTTTGTCTGGACAATGACTGTCATCAATTTGAACATTTGCGAACATGATTCTTTCATTACAATTTATCTTCTGTAATTCAAGCCTTTAAACTTGTCTCTATGTTTATAAATAATGTTTTTATAGTCATTCAAAGTGTTAGTACATTCAGACACATTTTTTGAGACACTCTGTATAGAAACCGCCATTCAGTAAATTATTTTGTTTATGACTGCGTAACGTTCCACCACTCTACATGGGCAGAAACACGCCCGCTTGCACAAAGCGAACATCGAGAAAGTTATCCCTGTTCCACAATCAGAACATAAAGAACAAGATGGCAATGCCCATTTCAGAAGCTGGGCTATCATCAAGGGCAAAGTGACTTACTATAACAACTTACTTGTATAAATAATATGTGTTGATTTGGGAAAAACCAAACTCGGATCAAGTCCGGCAGCCAAGTCCCAGAGGCAAAACCCAACAGAGGGCCAGTCCAAGGGGCTCAAATGAAAGAAAAAGTTAAATGTCAATGGAAATACTAATGTCATTGTTGAGAAGTGTTTAACATTGTGGCTTTATATAAGTGTGGGTTTAAATTCAGTGTAACGAATGTGTAATAAGCCCAGTGGCAGAAAGAACGATAGGAACAATATGTACTGTGGTAACTCCCCAAAGGCGTTTTATTTCGTGTGCAAGATATGTATATCTTTGTATATTAAGCGTATCAGCGATAGAATTATCAATTATGTAGGTCACTTTGTTCTGCTTATCTACGAGTGTAATGTCTGGTCTGTTATGAGGGATAGTTTTATCAGTAATTATAGCTCTGTCAAAATATAATTTAATGCGTGATGTTCTCTAAGACAGTGTCTGGGATATATTTTAAAGTATGGATGTTTATGCCCCAAGCTTGTGTATCTTAAATGTTGATGTATGATGTTGGCTATCTGGTAAATGGTCAGTCTTTTGCAATGAGTATTTTGCAATGGATATGACGTGTTGAATGGTTTCCTCTGGTTTCATCATCTTGATGCGTTTTCTGTAGCGTTTATTGTTAGTAATCTGGTTTTGTACGGCAATCGTGGTTCCTTCAGTTCTTCCAAAGAGGCTCCTTCACTCAACCAAAAGTTTGATGCTTGTCGACATGTGGTTGCTTTGGACCAGAAGGATGTCCGCCAAGGAGTTCCTTTCCGAGGTATGACTGAAGTCTAGTGCATGTTGTAGGAATATTGTGGTGTTCTGCAAGATGTTCAGATTTAAAGGTGTGTATTTAGTGTCAGCCATGCAGATTGCTTTATGCAGTTTAGAGTAAAATAATTTTTTGACTAATGAAGGGAGAGACTTTCAATAGCCTTTCTGTTTTCGTAAGCAGCTTTTGTGTTATCTGTAAGTCCCTTCAGTTCTGTGCGTTGATTAATTCTTCCCTGGTACGAATATAAAGGAATACGAAACTCAATATTGATCGGTTGTTTAAATTTTTGGAATTTAAATGCGTTTAAAGCACCATTTAAATGATTAAATTAATAATAATAATAATAAATACTTGTCAAAGACAAAAATAAAAATAGAGGACAGAGACATATGCCATGGTGATATACTGAATGCACCAGGTATTAGGACACTCAGGAGTCAGCGTCAACAGAGGCAATCCGCCTAAACATTGAGTATATTATAGCTCTGTCCAAGAAGATATCCATCCCTTCATGAAGCTTCATCTCAAACATCTGCTGAAGACGAAAGTCCAGCTTTCGAAATGCGCTTCCAGATGGCGTTCTATCCTTGCGTTACATCTTCTCCGTCAGCTTTCTCGCTCCTTGCCGTCTGAACCTATCCACGCGTGGTAGAGCAGATCGACGCCTAGCCTAGAAGAGGCCAAAACATCGCGCTCCTCTTCAGTTACAATGAGCTTGCACTATCCCCTAATAAAATAGCAGGACTTCTAATTGATATGGGAAACGAACACTGTTTAAAAAAATAACTTACGTTTAAACAGTCGCAAACAGTGAAAAATATAGCCGAGGGGAAGAAGAAATTTACGTTTAAAGTGACGAATGCGCATTATTCGAAGGTGTATTTAAGTGCACAAAAGACTGATAAATGAAACCACAAAACTCCCGACAGGCCGAGAAGGAGATCAATATGAACAGCAAGCAAATGAAATGAATGACTTCCAGAGCCTATCAGTTTCTTTTCCAATATTCCGATTAAACGCCCCAGGAAACCGTGCTATGCACGGTTGACGTCTTTTCTTGCTCGCAGCCCCATACTTTCCCGTACCGGTGATTTTTGGCGGACCGCCATCTACAAGTCGTGACCTGTTTTCGTCCACCTCAACTAAAAAAAAAAAAATTCACTGAAATCGACTCTGTGAAAGAATCTTTCACATAATAGAACTCTCAATTATATCTCTTAAAATTGCTTAGAAATTTGACATTGCGAAATTTAACATATGACTCTGCACCTAGGAATACGCATAAATTATTAAGTTTTTGATCATAGTTTTTTTGGGGTTTTTTTTAATTGTACTGAATAATTCTATAAACATCCAACATGGTCACTTTTTGTGACGAAGAACAAAACAGCCTCAGACTCACTAACGTCACTCATTATTATTAGTGTAAAACCAAAAAATCCAAACGAAATTGCAAAAATAATGAAATGTTTCTGATACTCGTAACCTTTTATATCAGCCTCTTACCAAGACCATCGAGACGAATGCTTTTTCCAGAACATTATATTTCACTCAACGTATAAGCTGCCCAGAGTTACCAGAAAGCTGTTTAGAGTCTAAAATTAATATACGAGGGCTGTTCAGTAAAGAGTGATCATAATTCTTTTCTAAGAATACGTCTTTATTCATCCTCATTTTTGTGATTGTCCTTGTCAAAGTACTCGCCGTTTGGATGCATTGCATTTGTCCCAGCGATTCGGCCACTCTTCAAAGACATGCTGGAAACCATTTTTGGATAAGCCCTTCAGAATCGCCTCCGCAGCCTTCGCCACTGCTTCCGATGATGGAAAATGCCTCCTACAAAGAAGGCGTTTCTTCACAGGGGAAAAGGAAGAACTCTCACGGGGCTAAATCTGGGCTACAAGGAGGGGATGAGAGATTCAGCAACAACATTTGCGATGTAGAATTTCAAGAAGATATATTGAAATTCTGAAAAATAAATTTCCGTCTACACGTACGTGACCAAATTTTGTGCAGCAAACTCCTTAGAAATGGCAAGCAGCAGAACAATTACACTCTTAAAGGTTTTCTTAAACTGAACCGTGACGCATTTTTTTTTAATAACGATTGGTTAAGCTTTTTAAGAGATACATTGTATTAATTTTTCTTCTAAAAGTAAAGAAATCGCTATAATTCATACCGGCTTTCCCAAAAATAACTGATGGATTTTGAAAATCAATAAAAAAAAAGACGGAAATGTTAACTAAATTTGAAATTTGGTGGGATAAAATTCCCTGATTTCCTAAGCATAAGGCTGCAAACGATACATACACTATATGATCACAAATATCCGGACACATGCACGTTTGCGCACTAGCCACGATTTCATGGAAATCAATAGGGTGTTGCACATCCCTTTGCCCGAATCACAGCTTCCACCCTTCGGGGAAGACTTTCCACCAAATGTTGGTAGGTACTTTCCGGAATGTTCCTCCATTCCTCCCGAAGAGCGAGAATCAGTTCAGGTACAGAAGTTGACCGATGTGATCTGGCCCGCAAGCGTCTTTCCAATTCATCCCACAGACTCTCTATAGGATTGAGGTCGGGACTTTGTGCCGGCCAACCCATTTCTTCGACCCCTGAGTCCGCAAACCACTGCTGTACACGCCTCGCTTTGTGGCACGGAGCATTGTCGTGTTGGTAGAGAAATGGCTCGTTTCCGAAAAATTGCCACAACGTTGGAAGTGCACAGTTGTCCAAAACATTCAGATAACGGTCGGAGTTCATGATTCCTTGTACAGGAACGAGCTGGCCCAGTCCGTACCATGAAAATGAGCCCCACACCATGACTCCTCCTCCTCCGAACTTGACTGTGGGCTCTGTGCACTCAGGTAAGAAGCATTCTCCAGGTATGCACCAAACCCAAACTCGTCCATCGGATTGCCAGAGTGTGTAGCGAGATTCGTCTGTCCACATTACACGTTTCCATTGGTCCATTGTCCAGTTTCTGTGGGCTTTGCACCACTCCAGACGTCGCTTGGCGTTGACCCTGCTGATGTGGGGCTTGTGGGCAGCAGCACGGCCATGGAATCCCATCGTGTGCAGTTCCCGACACATTGTCATGGTACTGGCATCATTTGCAGAGGCGTTTCGAAACTGTGGCAATTTTTTCCGCCGAGGACTTCCGGTTGCTGCGGGTGACACGACGAAGCACTCGACGGTCTCTGTCCGTTAGTTTCTTGGGTCTACCGGTTCGTTGTTGAACTGTTGTTGATCCCCGGGTCTTCCATTTCATAATGACATCGCCTACTGTTGACTTGGGTATCTGAAGAAGGCTGGAAATATCACGCACGGACTTGCTGCATAGGTGACATCCAACGATGGTTCCACGTTGGAACTCACTGAGCTCTGCCGAACGACCCATTCTTGCCAATGTCCAAGCAGAGTTGTGTCTGAAGGCGTGGGAAGCTATTTAAATGATGTGCAAGTCATTATCATGTGACATTGGGCCAATCGATGATCTGTGAGGGGTGTCCGGATATTTTTGATCATATAGTGTATCTATCGCATTCCGTCTTTTTTTTTTTATTGACTTTCAAAATCCACCAGTCATTTTTGGGACACTCGGTACCGGCGACAAACGTTAATAAAACCGACATGTACGGACTTCTCTCACTGAGACGAATAATTTTAGTGGATAATTGATGGACTCTGCAGGCCATTTTAAGAATATTAGAGGCCCCTGGCTTGTTGGCTGTTTAGTTCATAGAGACCCTTATTTTTTAAATAACTAAAAGAAGAGATGAAAAAATCAGAGGCCCCTGGCAAGTGCCCAGTTTACCCATCTGTTAAAACGGCCGTAGGGTTCTGAGCAGCCATTTTGGAGTTAAGGTTTTAAATTACGCACGAATGAAGATCATATATGATCCTCTATCCCCTGTGTAAAAGTGATAAAAACCCAATAGTTGATTACACACCTTGATTTTCCACGTTACAAATATTTATGAAAATAGGTCCGCAAAAGCATTTAGCATTACCCATTAGGCCCCGAAATAGCATTTTGCATGAGACCTTGCTTTTTCTTGGACCACTTCACCACAGAAAGCTGCCGCCTGGGAGTTCAGCCAACTCCTAACCAGCAAAATTTGTTTAAGCAAAATCCGAACGTTTGTTCGATTGTTGAAGGACACAGTAATTTGGCTGAAATTTGTCTCAAATGATATGTAAAATATATGGACAAAACTTCTTGAGGGAGAAGTGCGCGAAAGAACTGTGTGGAGTTTCGAAAAGTGCACGATGAAGATGATGATCTGTGGTGACTAACGCATGTTATTGAAGAGTCGATAAAATTGTTAGCGCAATGTGAATAATAAAAATAAAATAGCCGTTTTGAACTCAGTATACAAAGTTAATATAAAGTGCGAAAAATGAAAAAAAAAAAATTTCTGAAACTAGTCGAACAACCAAAATGTTTGGACCACTTTAATATGGACTGACCGTTACGTTCCCCTTGCAATAGCTTCTCCATCGACAACCTGGAAGCCAATGTTTCCACGGTTTAAAGAGCATCGGCTCTCCTGCGAGTTTCATCGAGCAATTTCATCCAACCACTTGTTACCTCCGAAACAAGTCTATTCCAGGGCGGCATCTCAACATTTGCTTCTACTTCGCAGATCCGGATACGATCTGAACAGCCAAACATTCCGGATTGTTTAGATGATCATCCGAGTCCTTCCACTCAGGGCCGTTTTAAGAACATCAGAGGCCCCTGGCCTCGTTGGCTTTTTACCCTTAATTTCTTTTAATCGGAGGCCCTTTTCGCAGGTTTTAAAATCGGAGGCCCCTGGCAAGTGCCCTGTTTGCTTATGCGTTAAAACGGCCCTGCTTTCACCGTTTTTTTGACTCTTCCTTCACTGAGCGGTTTCTATTCATGAAGAACAATCTTCTCAATTATCATTCGATAGTTAAGATATATTTAACTATTCTGAGCTACGCTTCTGAAACCTACTTTAAAATAAATCATGCCATTGCACGTCCAATATCGATAATTCTATTGAAAACCCAGTTAACAGAAACTGAATTTTAAACTGTCAGACGGTAAACTTTTCCACTAAAATATTCATTTTTCTTAGAAAGTGAGCGTTTGCCATAAATTTTTGGCGCTGCGGTTTCACTCGATAGACAATACAATATGCTACAAGCTACATTAAAATAAACACCCACTTATAAATTTGAATTTTTCATCGTACAGTTAGATCGTCATCGCAAAAAAAAAAATCCAATGTCACTACGTTTTCATACAGGTTACTGACCTTTTTAAAAACTACTCTTTGCGAGAACCTTAAAGCTCGCGTCGCCAAGTTAAAACAACCGCTGGAACAGGCATGACTTACGTTCCGATTTCTCCCAACCTCATTTCAATACTGGCCCCCTTTTTACATTAAAAATGATATTTGGCCTTGTACGGTCTCCGAGCATGCAATGATCCTACTGGGAGATAGGCCTCGTCTACGATTCGGATTCGGAGAAAGCTTTGACGAGCGATCGCTGAACCGTCGCAGTGGAAAAAGCGGCGACGAACCACTCGGGAGAACTTGTCAAATAACAGTGCTGTCAAATCCGATTTCTGGATGTTCATTTCATGTTAATTTTAATTCTACGTACATGATCCAGTGAAACTTTCACTCGTCGTGGGAACTGAATTTTCCTCAATATCATTTTCCTCAGTATTATCACCTGCCCGGTTTTCTTCTAATTGTCCAATTTTTATCCAAAGGCAGAAACTTTAAAATAAAAAGCATTTTATGAAAACCTGCACTTCATTTTAAAGGTTTATTACACAAAGAAACTGTGTTCCAAACGAAATAATTATCCATTCCTAAAATGTAAAGAAAATCGAGGATTTTGTCTCTCTTTTTTGCTCGCGATTCCAGTTTTTCTCAGACAATACGGCAACATTAGTTTTCCTCCTCCGATGAAGACGAAGGCCTTATTTTAGCAAAAACTCAATTCGAAACGTTCCGCGAAATTTCTCAAATGCCTTCGGCAGAGATTAGACAGCAGACGACAATTGAATGGATTCTCAAGTTTTTAAAAATAGATTAATAAAATTAGCTAATTGCCCTCAATTAAAAAATGTGTATAGTAATTAATAACCATTTCCTTAATTTATTATTTCATTTTATTAATTAATTCGGTAATCTTTGTAAGTTTTCCGTGGCTGGCCTCATGTGACACGTCGAGTGATACGTTTTCCAAAGTTAATACGAGGCTGAGTCAAATGAAAACCGGAAAATCGCTGTAGAAAATCGAAAACGCTCCCATTGCGATCAGACCCGGTAAGCTTGCGCGTGGACTCTCCCGCCATCCCCACGTGACCCAGCGGCGCCATCCGGGCGTTTCCAATACGGCGGCCCCTATCAAAGAAGAGCAACCTGGAGTAGTCTGTTTCCTACACAGTGAGGGCACGAAACCAATGGAAATCCATCGATGCATATTGGCACAGTATGGTGCTGCAAGTGTATCGCAGACTCAGGTGTATGAATGGTGTAAGAAATTCAGCAGCGGCACAACAAGTTTGGCGGACGAAAAAGCCGAAAAAGTTCCGCAGCCAGCCATTCGCAGGAAAGGTGATGCTGACCTTGTTCTGGGACCACAAGGGATAAGGACGAGACCAGTGCCACCTAAAGTGAATTGGTGCGTGACATTCTGAAACCTGCTATAGGGAACCGACATCTTACATCACTTCTAGCCTGAGCGCAATTGCATCTGAGTAGGATGAGGACTAAAACAATACTTTTTTGAAATTTTCCGCGTGAGAACAATCAGAAAACGACATGCGATTGAAGCAGAGCTTTGTTGGTTGTCCTCAGTCGACTTTTAAAATGGCCGCGCCACTGTAGAGTCGCGTGGTTGACGTTACCCTATAAGCACCAAGCGCCGCGGATCCCTCTCAACAGGCGTTCTCATCCAGCATGACAACACGCGACCTCATACCGTGGCAACTATCCAGGACTTGCGTCTGGAGTGCCTCCCTTATCCTCCTTACTCTCCTGACCTCGTCCCCTCCGACTTCCACATCTTTGGCTCACTAAAGGACTCCTTAGGTGGCCACAAATTCGCTACCGATACGGAGGTGAAATAGGTGGTGCATGAGTGGCTGCACGCGCAGCGAAAAGATTTTTTTTCGAGGTATCCATGCCCTCCCGACTCGGTGGCGGAAATGCATCGAAAAGCAGGGGGATTGCATTGAAAAATAATGTACTTGTTCCAACTCTGTCTGTAATAAAGGAGCTGTAAAAAAATATTTCCGGTTTTCATTTGACTGACCCTCGTATTTACTTTATTAACTCTAAGAATTTTTCATGTGTTCTTATTCATATTCAAATTCAGATATTTCAAAATTGCATTAAAGAAACAGACCGAGCAGCACGCCGGGCATATAAGCAAGTTAACTATAAAACGTACTGAAGAATGTCCCAAATTTCGTTTATTGACAATTCAACTATTTAAAAACCTACTCTTCTCAGTTACTTTTGGTATAGAAAGAATGAACGAAGATTAGTCGTGAATACTATTTCTTCACATCGAATAGATTAGTTTTTGGCACTTTCAGTGTTTTCCGCAAGTAAACTTGAATTGTCCACAAGGCTGGAAAACTGAAAAACAAATTCTCTAAACCTTAATCAACACTAGCATGCAAGAAAAGGTTGAAAATATAAGCAATCATTTAAGAACGCTTCAAATCGAACTATAACAACAATTATAAAGTTTATCAACAAACAGTTGTGTGAACTCAACAGTAGAAGTGCAATTAAATACTGAAAGTAGCTTATGCATACGAAAGATCAGACATTTGTTATTCTTTTTTTTTTCTTTTTTAATTAGAAGAAAAATTTAGACCTTAAAAGATGGCCAAAGTTGTACAGCTTCAATGGGTTGAAAAATGAAGTGACCACACGTGCGTTCTATGAGTTGCAATAACCAGAACGATGTACAGGGCTATTCAAAACGATTCATCCAACATCAGTTGACTGTTGAATTTAACATGCCCAGACTCAGGGTTCTCCCTAGCAGGGCCATGGTGTGAAACAGATACATGTTGGTATTGTTCCCTGGTTAGTTTACTCTTCTCTACCAAGCTTTTCGGACTGTCCTTGAAATCACCCTGTGCTCTATTTATGTAATTAACTTTAATTTAAAACCTGACGATGCGTCACATATTTAATTTCAAATTTTAGTAAAAAATTTTTTTATTCTTACTAAAGTGACAAATTTTTTCCTCTCATTGGTCTCCAAGAGTTGCTTATCAAAAGGATTGCCTAATTTCGTTTATAAAGTTATGCTTCATAAGAGAAGAAACATTAATTATCTTATGAGTGCGGGTATTACTTACTGTAAAGAAGGCGATGAAACAACCACTTCACACAAAATTTTATGGAAAGTGATTGTGTTTCATCGCCTTCTTTGCTCAATGCTTCATGTTATAGGATTAATTCTAGATGAAAAGAATAATTCTGCGACCTGGATTCGAACCAGGAATCGCGAGTCTCTAGCTCGTCGTCTGTACCAAGTGGGCTTTAGCGGATACTGCTACAGCTAAAATGTCTCCGAGTAAACAAAGACTGCTAAGCAGTCAAAGTGGAAGCCCAATGACAGGGCAGGAATCTGACCCGAAGGTCGAGAACTTCTCCTTCCGAAAACCACCAATAAGCTAATTAAAACTGATTATAGCAAAAAGTGTTAAGTGAAAATTGGGCAAAAGGTCATGGAGTTTATCGCCTAGATTTATTCAATTCCGTTTGCTTACTATTAAATCACGTAATTTAACGATGGATCACGCTTAGAATCGTGGAGAATTTAACCACAAAAAAAAATGACTCGCAACTATTTTATCCTCATGACATTGCATAAATTCTTCTACCCCCATTCGGCCACTTTTCATACCCCCCCCCTCCCCCTTCCCGGCTGCTAAAAATTTCTGGGGAGAATATACTGCAGACTGATTAGCAATTATGAAATTAAGGATTGCTATTTAGACAGAATTACGTAGTCACGTCGAGACGATAGTCGAATTTCTTCTCCCAGATTTCATTTTGGTGCAAGCCTAGTTAATACACAATTGATAGGTGCGGAATTCTCATTTCAAAGCGTATATATCGTTTTGAATAACCTGGTATATCCGATTTCATAAAGAAAAAAAAAGAGGGGATGGGTCGTATGGTGTGTCGAAGAGATTAAAAAAAAATCCCGATGGTTAATCATGTCAACTCTGATGAAGATGAACACCTCTTCACTGGCCAAAGCTGAGCATCTCGACGGATGCTTTTCCACCAATGCCTCCGCCAACGCACTCATCCCAACCGCTAAAACAGGGAGAAAAACGTGACGATGAAGTGGAGAAAAACGAATCTCACTGATTCAGGGAGCTCACGCCTTTTAATACAAGTCTGCCTGGACTCTCTTCTTGAATATTGTGCACTGGTGTTGAGTTTGCCGACGAGATAAGCGAGAAATTAGCCTACGTTTTGTAGCTTCGAGATTTTATACTTTGACAATCGTTAAGTTTTTGGTGGTATAATAAACATGCGTTGATAACGCTCTGTAATAGGGTCTCTGGCCCAAGCAAACCGCCGCTTTCGCTGCACTCGTGTCAGCATGGATTTTCGCTTGCTCTTGTAGAAGTTATAATCCATTTCACGTTGTGTGTTGCTAGCTGTTCATCGAACAGACTCCATAGTTTTGCACTTTCTACGAATGTTCCAGGTCGGTGTTGAATAAAAAGACGTCGCAACCTGCGATCTTCTCTGTCAGCGGTTGATCGCGGTCTACCACTGCTGGGTCCAGGTTTGATGGATCCAGTTTCCCGATAGTGTTTGAGGAATGTTCTAACAGTTGATTCGTTTAATCCAAGTTCTCGACCAATCTGCCGCATGGAGGTCCCATTTTGTCGTTTCTGGATGATCTTGTTGCGTAGCTGCTCTCCCAATCTCTCTCTCGCCATTTCTTTCGATTTTAGACGCACTTTAGTTGTTGCAGAAGGTTTTATACTATCATTCATTTGCATATGCAAAGTTATCAAGAATAAAATTTGCAAAAATTTGCATTTCCAGCTAGAAAATTCTGACAAATCATGGGCGCGCGCAAATTTATTTCCTCCAAGATTAGGGTGGGGGAAGATATTTCTAGATATTGAACAACTTGCCTCTTTTTTATATCAATTTTTTGTATAGTATAGTGTAAGTCCAGCATTTAGCATAAAAAATTATTTGTAGTTCTTGTGAAGCAATTTTTGTTTTAGTTTTCTTTTTTTACCACGTTGCACGAGTTACGCGTATATTTACTGACGGGGAAGGTACGAGCGTAATATATGCCTACTTATGTAATGAAAAAAGGCCTTAACTCCAAAATGGCTCAGTTAATTTATTTACAAAATTATTCGTCTCAACGAGAAGAGTCTGTTCATGTTGAATTTATGGATTTTCGTTCGCTGGTAAGAATGCTACAGTCATTTTTTTTATTAATTTCATATGCTTCTATTATATGCCATTTCGGAGGAGTTAGCTGCACATAATTGGTCGCATACGAACTGTACATTTCAAAATTTCAACATATCTTCTCGAATACAAGTATTTAAGCTTATTTCAGTGAGGGGGGAAATAAAACGCATTTGGACGGTTAACGTTTTTGCAAAACTTATTCTATACGCATTTACTGCATAAAATGTGAAAAAAATAAAAAATTTGTTTTGTGGCGTACTACGCCATCCTTATTACGTGAAAGTATAGATATCACTTTCTCATATACACATTGCCAATTCGTTTCTACCAAATTTCTAAAAAACTAAAGGCCCACACGATCACTCACTACTGACAACCAACACCACTAAACGTCTAAAAGAAAGGGGAGGGCCCTTAAACAGCCAGATGACCTGAAGATGTCCCGAGGCCAGGGCGAAAGATTTCGTCGTTCTTTTCCTTTTAGTTCCTTTTTATTTATGTTTATTGTATTTTTCATTATTATATAATGTACAGCAGATGAATAAACCCACAATTATTATACGATTGATTCAGACATCTGCTTAATATCTCATCACTCACTATGTGTAGGAAAATATACGCAAATACTCTCAGCCTTATTTCAAGTGAACGAAGAACCTAGGTAGCATTATTACCAGCTCAGTCGATCGCCCCACCGAAAGAGATCACAACAACAAAACAAAGGCACAGTTTACCTTCGAGGAGTCACGAAAAGAAACTATAGGGAGGAGAGAAGATTTAAACAGGCGAATGGGAATTAAAAAAGCAAGACTCACAGAACCGATCTTAGCTGTCAATGCAGGCATTTTTAATGGGTTTCTTACGCCCACTGACCATGTTCAGAATCGATAAGAATGGACGCTAGCGGTACTGGCTGCTAACGGAGGAGGGAAAACAATGTCAACCACACAACTGGGGGAAAATCGAAATGAGGCGATAAAAAAGCAGAACATTGATAGGACTTGACCTTTTTCAACCGAACTCCACAAGATTAGAATTCAGAATATTCTCTTCACAAATAAACGGAGAAATGAGCATCGAAGAAAATGGGGGAGCTTTTAGGACAAATGCTCGCACAACTCATGAGGACTGGCTGTATTTGCTACTATATCCGTTAACAAATGGCCTCAACGTTTCAAGAACCTATAGGGTCCCCCAGAACTCCATGTCCAAATCTCTTAGAGAGATAGAGAGGATACAAATGAACTCTCATAAACACTCGTCCATAAACCCATAGTGCTGTCTTCAGGCCTTTTTCACACGGCCCGGACGCTGCCTTCACACATGCATTCGAGCGCATGGTCCGGATTTTCGGACAGACGCAAGGAAGTTTATCACGAGATGGACATACCAAAAAATAATTTTCTCGCTTCGTTAATACATCGCCGTAAAACGTTACAGGCAAATTTGGGTTCATTCGTTATAGAAAAAATATATCTTTTGAAAATTTTCAATGTCCTCTTTTTAAATATTTAATTATTTACAAACTTTTAAATGAGTTCATGGAATGTTTGTGGAAATAGCTACAGAAATAAAATACAAATATGAATAATTGCATTCTACCAGCACAAATGTTGGCTGTTATGATAACTAAATGATAAGAGGCAATGCAGCAAAGCACAAAGATAGCACCGGTGTAGTATTTTATATTAACACCCATGTACGAAGGTTATTCGTAAAGTAAGGTCCGTTTTGCAATGAAAACAAAACTGCTGTATATTTATTTTCAAAAATTTTTCTTTGCCAGACTATGTACCTTAAATTATTTTTCCACTTAGTTTCCACGTTTATTTAAGCAGTTGTCATAGCGCTCAATGTACTTCCGCATGATCTCTTCATAGAAGCTGCCGCCGGTGAAGAAAGTCACGCAGTTTTCATTTGTTCATTGTCGTTGAAATGCAGGCTGCCGATGATCTCCTTTAGATCCTGGAACAGGTGGTAGCCACTTTACGGACCTTACTTTACGAATAACCCTCGTAATAATGATTCTCTCTGTATAATAATAACTCCCCTAGCTTGGGAGAAGCGGATTGTGAAATGATGAGCATGTCCAGATAAAAATGAAAAAAAAAATGTTTTCTCAAAAGCATTATGCAGAGTCTGGATCAAAAATTTAAACTTGATAGAGACAGACAAGAGAAGCATTGACCACAAAGAAATGCTAGATGATAATCATTCATGCTGCGCAGAAGTTAACTTAAGCAAAGCCAGTACTGGTAGATGGATTGAATTCTAGTTTACTTGTCCAAGCAGGTGGGTTCAAAGGTACGTCGAACAAATGCGTCAAGACCTATTTTGATGTTGACTGCCAACATTAGATTATTTCGTCAACCACAGGAAACAGAGTTGAAGTAGCAGACAGCATTTTTCACGGCGAGCTGACTGCTTCAATAAAAACACAACTGAAGTAAAGGTATGGTCCGATGGACAAAAATAATATCCATTGAGTATATGTTTTACCAACTCAACAGCAGGTATTATGCGATTGTAAAAGCTGTTGAATTTTTAGTGGCGGATGGCGATCCCTTATCCAAATTTGATTTTAGACGTTTTGTCGAATATCTCGAAAAAATACTTGACGGATTATCCTGAAACTTCAGGGTTGTAAAGAACATGTTACACCTCATATTTCAGGGAAGGTTTTTCCCGAAGGGGACCAGCAACAAATTGAACAAAAAAAATAATGTTTGGGATCACCCTGTAAAAAATAATGCTTGAAATGCGTTGTAGCTCTAGCATATAATTAAGAGGCTTCTTTTACTTATCTGTGTTCATTTGTATGAGAATAACAAGTATATTCATGGATATAAAGGTTTTAGAAAAATCGAAATTTTTTTCGTAAGTTTTTTGTTTATAACATGCAAGGTTTTCAGTCCAATGCAATGTCATTTTCAGGAAACTTGACAAACTATAGTAGATATAATACCCTGTAATCAGAATATAAAAATATTAATATTTGATGAAATATGAGCATTTTTACTAAATAATATTTAACTGCGCATGTGCAAGCGTTACTAAAATGTCTTTTGCATACTTTATGAGCCAAATGTATAGAGCTACACTTATAAAAGCCCAAGCAAATATCGTGAAAGTTCAGAAAGATATCGTCGATAGAATGAGTTGAATTTCAGTTGCTCTCATAAATAAACAAAACGATAAGGGGTTTTCTCCAAATTTTTATTTTTGGACCGGACGCCAGTACCAACTTCTCCTTACGCTGGCATATTGATTTCATACGAGCGTAAGGTGAAGTTGATGCTCACATGATAATGCACCACCACACACACCAAAACTGGTTAGGAAATGATTGAGGCGTTTAGTTGGGAAATACTTTCGCATGCGGGTTACCAGACTTGGCTCCGTCCGATTACTTATTTGCATCGATCGGACACGCACTTGCTGAGCAGCGCTTCACTTCTTACGAAAATGGCTCGATGACTGGTTTGCCTCAAAAGGGAAACGGATTTCATTTTGTCGTGGCATCCACAAATTGTCAGAAAGTTGAAAAAATGTATAACCAACGACGGGTAATGCTTCGAATAAAATATTTTTATCATTTTCATACAAGAAACTTATATTTTCTATACAAAAATTCCGGTTTCATATTTACATACCTGGTACGTGCTATTCTCATACAAATGAACACACAAGTAAAAGAAGCCTCAATCATATGCTACAGCTACAACGCATTTCAAGCATATTTTTTTTTGTTCAATGTTACTGGTCCCGTATTTGCCTTTGGGACAAAACCTTCGCTGAAATATACGAGCTGTAACATGCTCTTTACACTACTGAAGTTTCAGACAAAACGTCTAAAATCGAAAATGTCATAGGTATGTTCATTTCAATTGAGCAGTCAAGTGTATAGCAGATGCTTCACCTCCTTGTGTTTTGTTTGGAACAAGAAAACATGCATCCATTTCCCATATCTGCAAAGAAATAGAAAGGAAGAAAACCTAACCTGACGAAGATAAGATTTACATTTCTGAACATGACATTTGAAATGAACATACGTATGTACATTATGTGCGTGTTTACATTTCACGATGTTACATATCCTTTGTGTTTACTTTAATAATAATTAACAATGATAAAAATTGAGAAGCCATCACTTAATTAAAGGTTAAATATGACTTTAGTAATCATTCCTGGAGTCTATCCTACAACCGTTAGACAAGCCATTTAAAGATAGGGTAGAGAAAAATGGCGGAACTGGATATGCTCTGGGGAATTCAAGCACACGAAAGGTGGAAATATAAAGAAGCCAGATATCGAGATCGTTGTTCAGTGAATCAGTGGATTAAGAAATCATTTTTGAAATGCGGGATTGGCAACTGACGATGAGACTGAAAGTGATGTTGATAATGATGAATTTGCGGGTCAAAACGTTTCTCGACTTAGACGCGGGTCAATCGATTTTTCCAATTTTAAGGCCCAAAAATGGGGTCGACCTACATGCGAGATCGACCCTGATGCGAGTACAATATACGGTATATAATAGGCGCATTCGTTTATTCGTACGATTTGCACGATGATGTCGATAGTGCGCCCCGTGCAATTACCATTTAATGCGTTCAGTCAGGGCCTTCTCTATTACCTTCTCAGGATAATAGAGAAGGCCCTGGTTCAGTGCGGTGACTGTGACGATCTTTCACCGAACGGTCCGTGCGTTTTGTGCCAAACCAGCAACATGGCGATGCCTCAACGATTCCTTTTTAATCACCCCAAGACAGGGGCGTAGAAGGTGTGCAAAGTACACGGGCGCAACGAAGTTTAGAGGCGCTAAAAAGCTGAATTGAAGGAGCGCTAAAAAGGTAAAAATGAAAGAGCTAGCTATACCATTGCCCCAAGAGCCTAAATGTCAAAATTTTAAAGTATTTTCCACTTTCGAACTTTTTTTTTAATCTGTATAAACTCTCTTCATCCACTTGAATGCCAAATTTCGACCATCATCGACAGTGATCGAAAGCTGGAGCTTCGCTAGATTGGAGGCCGTCATTTGCAATTGTAAAGACCCTGCTTCTACCTTCGCCAAGGCCTGCTATAAATCATTTATAGGCGGCCTTGTACCTTCGCGCACTTAATTCACGCAGACTACACGAAGCGCACCGAAATCTCCGAACACCTCTCACGGCCCGCACGAGAGCTACTTCGAACGGCTAGTGCGCGCACGCAGTGCTAAAATAATCACATTGAAAGAATAAACGAATGCGCCTAATAATGAGTGCGGAGTCATCTTTCCTGGGAGTCATTATTATATGCTATATCTGGACGCTATATCTGGAGTTTTTGTTCATCGCACTTCAATATCTCCAAGGATTCCAAGAAATTCATTCTCTTGAAGTCATCCGCCGCATGCAGAATCTTGAAGGCACTCACTTCCACAGTGATCCGCGCTAGAGTGTAATCCGAGACCCGGAGGTTGTAGCCGGGAGATCTGGGAGTTTCCTTCGCCGTGCCTGGATAATGTGAAAGAACCAAGTCTTTCTCATGTACTGCTATTTGTCCGGGTGACAGGCCAATACTCGGAAAGACAAACGCCCAGACAAGTGTTAAACAAGCCTCAGACTATCTCAAGCGAGTTACGTTCTAAAAACATCTTTACAAGGTACAAATCATGCCTCATTCCCTTATTTGTATAACTGAAGTTTCTCAATCATTGTCGCCTTACAATGATCGCGGAGCTATTTTCATCTGTCATTCTGAGAAGCTTAAGCATGAAATTTTGGGATATCCAGTATGTACTATGTAAAACTCCCCTCCAAAAAAAATATCTTACGAAAAGGCCGAGTTGGTTTAAATATATTCATATGGGTTGGTCGAACTTGTAATAAGAATGTTTGCTATCGCCTGAAAAATTAATTCAAACAAAATAATAAATCACGCAGATGACGAGTTAATCATCTGGATGCATCTTTAAAATGGGGCCCAAGTGAAAACCCACGTTAAAAAACAAATAAATAATCCATAAATTCCCCGTACGCCGTGCCGTCATGGTCAATGGCCTCGAATCGTTAATGCAATTAATCCAAGCGATCGTGGGATGATCAATGAAGCTGGGGTAAACACGTCTTCGTCCAACAAGAGAAGTCACCTGAGCATCACTGAAGTTTTATTCTGGTAACTTCAAAGAAACGAAGAAGTTAATGATTCGTCTTTCAAAGTACATGTAGTTCTTCTTTAAAAAGAAACGTGCGCTTTTCACTTATCGTCCAGCATTTTTGTAGCCAAAGTTTATCATATCGTTTTCACTGAAACAAAATTTTAAAAAAACAAAAAAAAAAAACCAACCGCTTTTCTAACGACTCACGACAAAGATAACGCCATTTTTCGTGATAATCTACGTAAATCAACAGATAAAACCTGTCGTCAATCGATTAAACGAAAGCAGTCAACAACTAAACGCTCCATCCCCGTGAACGCAGTGCAAATGAGGCGGCGATTCATTTAACCCCGTCGACTGACGTTCTGTGACGCGCACAGTTTGGCTTGAGCGGCAGCTCATTAAATAAGCCGAGGTGGCTTATCGACTCCAGTTATTGCACCAAGCATCCCAGCGATTCTTATTAAACTTCAAAAAAATTAACACAAATAAGCAAGCGATTAAGGACTGACAATCACAGCAGATAAGCTTTCGGTTACTCAATACCAACTGCGCATTACAAAATATCAGCAGCACTGAAGAATGATATACTTTCGGCTACAAGCAGAGCACAAGACAATTGACGGTGGATCTCAATAGGCTACTTTTACACTTATGTGAATGAGAGCGCGAAACTGGGACTATCCGCTTGACGAAGGAGAAACGACAACAGACATATGAAAACATCGGAAGAAGGTCGCCTCTAAGCTCACGATTCTGAGTTCCGAAACGCTTTCATTACATCAACTGAGAACGCTGAACTGAGCGAGATCAAAAGGAGCCGACGCTCGCTACAACACTTGAGCCGAGAACGAAAACAACCGATCGAGCAAACGCTGCTTAAATGTAAGAAATAAAATTGTATTTAATAAATCAAATCAACTCCGGGAAATTACCTCGGGTTAAATAGGCACCCAACGTCATGAAACATTAAATAGATTCAAGAAAACATAAGTTTCGTGCTCAACAATGCGAAACTATATTAGAAATTATTTTTGACATTATAGTAGCAATCTTGGAACAAAATGCGTGCTTCCCGAGGAAGAATTAAACGCTCTTGATGAAGAAATCGGTGTTTTCAGGCTTAACACCCTTATGCATTTAAACTGAATACGCCACGAAATATAAAGAAGCGAGAGTGATGAAAAAACCCGTTTACTCCTTTTTCTTCCTGCGCATCAGAACACCTGTTCAGAAAAAGCGGGAAATAAAATCACTATCACGTCAGCCATCACGTTATGATACAAGCGATAGTGACAGTCGGACCTTCCATACGACTATCGCACCATCTCATTAGACAATAAAATTTGACAGAAACCGGTTATACACCAATTGCAGGCATCATCGATTTACCCATATATTACTCGTGTAAACAAGTCGAACCCATGGTTAGGTTGCAGACAAATTCGCGGTTAGAAATTAAACTAATGTCTTTGATAATGTTACCAAATTCTGGAGAGAGATGACAATCATGCTTGTTTAACCAAGATACTGGTCAACTCTATATACATAAACAATTTAAACATGTAAGCCATGCAGTCACCGTGATTTTTTTTAAACAATGTTTTAAGGCTGGACATCATTCTACAAAAAGCATGATGCAAAAAACAACACCAAAAAGCGTTACGGAAACCCGTTTTGCTTTGTTGTTGCACTTTTGAGCATTGTTGGCGCCGGCCTGAAGCACACGGTTAATACATTTCTATGATTGTTTCAGATTCGTATTCGATACGAAAAAAAACCCACAAGATTGCAAATTTGTCATTAACGAGTAACTTATTTTACACGGGAACACTGCTTGAAAATTTCGTAACCGATTTCTCGTAACGAGAGAAAACTAGCTCCCTATTATGCAATATATTCAAAGTAAGTTAACAGATAGCGCCACTGTACTTCACTGTCTTATCTATAAAAAAAGTCTGTCTTTTATAGCAAACTCGTGTGACAGATTACCGAGTAGACAGATGCGACATAAGCCTTTTTTAACATGGGATGATTGGGTGCGCTTTGACGGTCGCGCCCTTATGTGAAAAAGAGGGGATTTACTTGATAATGTGTACTCTGCAATGGAAAGACAGTGTATTCGAGTTCCAAAATTAATTGGAAAAAACGAAATGAAGGTGTAAAAAAAAAAAAAAAAAAAAAAAAAAAAAAAAAATTGATAAGTAGGATGTATTTTAAACCTTTGCCATGTATTTTAATCAATCTTGACTTAATATTTCATTCATATTTCATTGATAAAATACTGAAGTCAGGTAAAAAGCATTCCCCGTTACGTTGTGGAAAAGTGCAAGGAGCTCTCTCTTCTTGCCAGAGCATTCACAAGTCTGCTATTTTATAAGCAGCGAGTTAAAAAAAAAAAAAAAAAAAAAAATTGAAAGAAAAATCTATGGAAGTTTCAGATAAAATTGAAATATTTTTAGGTAAAAATGTAGAACTATAAACACTATTTTTATTACTACAGGAATACTCTATTTATTACACTCTATTTATTACTACTAAATACTCTTTTTTTTACTGTAGCAAGAACAGATGAAGATAGGTATACAAAAATTGTGTCTGCAATTGCTCTCAAGTACAGAGTAGAAATCTCTGTTGAAATTTGATTATTTTTACACCAAATTTTTAATCGATTTTTTTTTTTTTTTTTTTTTTTTACATTTTCTTTTAATAAGTGTATATTAACAAAAATTATTATTGAATTATTTTTGTATAATATTAAAACATTAGTTTCTTAATTTATTTATATATATATATAAAACTAGTAACACATTTAAGCGAGTTTCAGGTAAAATTAAAATATAAAAAAAAGATTAACAGTATTTTTATTATAATAAATATATACCAATATTTACAAATGCAGTTGAGCAATAATTTAATTTTCTTAGTGATTTTATATTAAAATTTTAAACAATTGTTTTTTTATAATATTACAATAATAATATCTTTATTATTAATTTTTATAAGATTTATCAAGTAAAATGTAAATAAGATTTATAATTGTGAATGATTCTTTTATCAATAAAACTAGCTGGTTCAAATTTAGATTTTTTGGAAGTTGTTTATCAATTTAAATAAGAAAAAAATATAGAGAAAATATGTTATATTTAAAAAAAAAACACTATTTAAAACTATTGAGAGATTATGCAAGCGAAAAATGTAAAAATTTTCACAAAAAACAACATGAAGCATAGTTCCCCTCTTTTCCACCAGGATCGCTGGCATGCCAGGCGCAACTCAAGGTCTATAAAAGACCTTGGCGCAACTAAAGCATCTTATACAGTGCTTTAAGGCGCAACCGCTCACACCCTCTAATGTCGTATCTGTCTACTCGGCAATATGTGGCCTAACGTTTTGCTTTCAGTCTTTTGAATAAAGACTAATGAATCCTAGTGTTTTAGAATAACCTCTTTTCCATTTCAATAAATATACAGAGAGATTCAAAATGGTGTCTGGCATTTCAAAATTTTATTATGCATTTATTTTATAACAAACTAACCAGACCGGGTTTAAAATGGAGGAAAACTCAAATATTTTTAACCTTCCCGCAATTGGAGGCTGTGGTGGCGTTAGTGTCGTGATAAAAGAAAGATGGCGGTTGTGAATGAAAGGGCATATTGCGTCTTGGAGTATGCAAAAACAAACTATAATATTAATCCAGCGGGATTTTCGTAGGCAATTTCATAAAGATTGCCCTACTGACAAAAGCATCCGTAAGTGGTATGATCAATTTCTGGAAATTGGATGTCTTTGCAAACGCAAAAGCACGGGACTAGTAACAGCAGACATGCTGAAAGGAGTTTGGGATGAAATTGACTATCGTCTTGACATTGTCCGGGTGACTCGAAGGAGTCACATAGAACACTTGTAATGCTAGAATAAAAAATATTCGAGTTTTCCTGCATTTTAAACCCGGTCTGGTTTGTTTATTTTATAAAATAAATGCATAGTAAAATTTTAAAATCCCGGACATCATTTTGAATCACTTTGTATTTTACTACTCACAATTTAATTCAAAATTTATTATTTTGAAACGTTGAAGAATCAGTTAAATGTTCATTTAGATCTTTTGATGTTTTTTGAAGTCTTCATCTTATTTATGATTTAGCGCATGTTGAATTTCTCTGCGCTTTGAAATGCTTAATTTATTTCTACAAATTCCTTCTTCTCTATTGTTAAGAAAAATGTTACGATCCAAAGGAGTGTTATGGGTGATGCAATAATCATTACGGATAACGCAACAATTTTAATTTTTCGTCATACAAAATACACTCGTTTTGTGATTTTAGATACGCTTCCACGTGCCGTTTGTAGACCCTCCAAGGGCTCACATTTTTTCCGCTGGACACAATGACTCAAAATGCTGGACATGCACGTCATTTGCTGGACAAATCATTTTTCTTCTGATATTTATATGTTATGATCTGTATAATTCTCAAGGTCTTTGTATCGCTCTTATATATAGGTAATATGGAGGCTTTGCAATACATTTTACATTTTCTTGATGAAAAAAATCCAGTAAATGGTATCGCCATCTTTTCCCGGCTTTGTCAAGGTGATAAAATGAATAGCTGCAAAAGGTTACTCATAGAAGCCAATCATGTTTTATTCAATTTATACTTTGCAGCTATTCGTTCCATCACCCTGACAAAGCTGGGAAAAGATGACGAAATGTAAAATGTATTGCAAAACTTCCTTATTTCATATACAGGGTGAGCCTGAAACCCTTGTCACAAACTTCGCATGCGTACTCCCCATGGCCAAATAAGAAACTAATGTCCTATCAACATGGGTCAAACTCAACCGTTAACGAGAAAAATGGCGTCCAAATGTGGTAAGCAATACCCCGTCCAGGATGCGAATGAGCTATGGGACTGCATTGTCGCCGAATTTGATGCCATTAGGAACCGCACAGGAGTGTTAGAACGTGTTCGCCATTAGTTTCAGAGATGTCTGCACGCCTGTGTTGAAGCACATGGACGTCATTTGGAACTATATCTGTAAAACAAACCTCACAGAAGCACCCACATTTGGACGCAATTTCTCTCGTTAACGGTTGAGTTTCAGACACATGTTGATAGGACATTTGTTTCTTATTTGGCCATGGGGAGTACGCATTCGAAGTTAGTGACGCCCTGTATATTTACATGTGTTCATCTTTGTGCGCCTTATTATACATCCAGGTAGCCGACTTACATTTTCTCAGTATACAATCGGTAATCTGCACATTAGAACATGTTTCTTTAGAAAATTTGTTAATCTTTCTTATTTTATATCAACACAAAACCCATTCTCTTGGTTTTGTGTCTTCCCCTTTCTTATTTTATATAAATACAATAAATGTGTTGTCACGCTGCACAAGATCTTCTATATCCCACCAGGCCAGCTCACTTTAACATAACCCCTGAAAACGTGACATTTAGGTATCGCCTGCGGGACGGCGGGATTGCTGTAAGAAATGCGGGGCTGTCCCGTTAATCGCGTGACACTTGGAGGGTCTACGTTTGTGCGGTCCCACGTTCGATTGCGAGCACAGACGCGAGGAGACGCACCTTAAGCATAGACGATGGGTTTACTCGACATATCGAGAGACTCGATACCCGTTCTTTTATTTCATACTTCAGTTATTATAAGCCCTTATTCAATATTACCGATGTACAGATAGTTGCATTAAAATTTAGCCACTAAAAAAAAAGTTGGCTTTCCTGCCGCGCGCTTTATACATTACTTTAGCCAGGATATCTCTGCTTGTCTGCCTTAATTTTATTATTGTAAGTAATTCGGTAATCAAACACGGGGCTGGCTTCATGTGCAACGTCGAGTAATACGTTGCGTTGGTGAGGGGGCATGTATCGCGGTGCTTTATAATTTTAAATAAAAATAGTATTCATGAATGCTTACCTCATCTTATAAATTATATCCAGACGAATAATTGTACAGCAAAATTAAGGTTTCATGCTTAATAACAGTGCTCTAACTGCAATTCTTTGGCGACCGCTGCTAACGAGTTTGCTTTTCCTTCTTACCGCCATGTTTGTTGAATTCTGCGCACTTCCGGGGCGCTTCACTGCCGCGAAATGCTATCGCTTCCACGGTGTGCTTGCGCGTAAAAAAAAAGGCTATGTGGGGTTCCCTTGTAAGTCCAACGTGGTTAATGCCACAGTAAAGGCCTGATTCTGATAAGAATATTCCACCATGCGCGCTCCATATATTTTCAAAATATCTTAAATACATTAAACTTGGTTACGTCAATGAAGCGTGCCAACCGTTGGCTTTTTTGCGCAGAAGTAGCGAAACTTTGTTGAAAATTCAAGCATAAACAAATTTTGACCTGTAAGATTACAATGCCCCCCAAACTTCTTATCCCAGCACGTCTTTAATTCATTTCCAGGCTTCATATTTGTTCCCTTCCTGTGTCCCAGCCAATACCTTCTTTCTTTCCCCTACTTTGTCTATATAAACAGTACTTCTTTTATCACTTCAGGATAATTCTCTAATATTCTCCTTGCTTAGAGAATTATCCTCCCTACTTTGACAAAGGATAGCTTCTATCCGAAACTCAGCTTTCATTTTTGATTTATTTTATTTTTTTATTAAATATCTATTGTTTATTATTCTTCCAGGTTTGTTGTGTCTCGTCCTACATCCGTCAACTTCTTCCTTGGAATGTCTGTCTACATTGTTGGCGTCGAGTTTTCGATAAGCGTCGAGCTGTTCGCCGTAGACGACAATGCTGCCTGAAAACAATATTCAGGCATTATAACTTACAAAATTCAAATTTTAATCTGAAAGATATCTGAATTACACCATTAGAAACAAGAAAGCCCAATGATGCAACGGTTCCATTCCAATATGACATTATCAAAATAGGCCTCGAGTAAACGCGTTAAAATAGTCTAGAAGTTCAAGTTCAGTACTTCCATATTTCCAGTATAATTTTGGTATAATTTTTTATATTCTTTGGATAACATTTGGTAGACAGATTTGTTTCTTCCTTCATTACTTCTGCTTATAATTTTCTTTTATTTTCAAAACTTTCTAAAATTTTGTTTAAATTACCGAGTTTCAATATCCATTTTTTTTGTTTACTCTGGATTTAAATTTTCTCAAAAGTTCGGTAAGAGACATGGTGGTGTTTGATGCCACAAGTACGTGAATTTTCTTTGATTAACAGAAAAATTGCATAGAGGGCTTGCTTTTATAATTAAAAACATTTTGTAGAATGTAAACCTCACTAAATTTAAAATTGATACACGACTTGTATGTATTATACTAAAGTCTTTCCAGAAAAGATTGATATTGGCGTATCATTCACGATGGCCTATCCTTCGTTTCCCCAATTTAAAACTTTCTCTAAAATAGACTTAAAAACTCATGATTCGAGAAGATATGTTGAAATTTTGAAAAAACAAATTTCCGTTTGTGCGTATGTACCTACGTGTTCAATTGTGTGCAGCTAATTCCTCCGAAACAGCAAATTGCAGAAGCAAATAAAATTAATACAAACTTAAACTGTGCCTTGATGTATTTTATATGAAAATTGGTTAAGCGTTTTTAGAGATATTAAACTTTTTCTAAAAATAAAGAAATGGTAGCATTCATCCAAGTGAACCGAAGACAATAAATTCGACAAATACAGGGATCCTCGATTTCTGAATAAATTGTTTGGTTCGGATGAGGCATTTTGGAGTTAATTATTGTACCCTCCCCCAACAGGAAGAAAAAAATGTTTTTTCTTCGTTTAAAAATCCTTTATATAAAATCAGCGACGGTGGACTTTGTCACAACAAAGAAAAAAATCTAACAATGGGTTATTTCCCGATTATACAATCGGGTGGGTTCGGGTGGGTATTTAGAGGGTTCCTTAAACAGTGTCTTAACTATTTTTATAAAAATCGAATAAGCCTTGTTTGAGATTATTATTTTTTTAATATAGAGAAATGGCTGTAACGTTCAAACTCACGGAAGAAAAACTATTTTATATTTCATACCCAGAAGAATCATACCAGCGAACAAAACTCAAACATGCCGGGTGATCCAAAAATGGGTGTGTTTTTTTTTTTACATTGTTTGGTATTTTCAAAAATGACCATACACTTAGCTACATAACGACATTCTTCCATTGTTAACGAAATTTTCAGTGTTTGCTTTCCAGCAATTCAATGCTTTCATAAGAATCACGAAGCACGCGCAAAACAATTATTAGTTTCATGAAGAAATGTATCACTTTTGGATCACCCGGTGTATACGGACTCCTCTCAGACTCGAATTTATGTAGATTGTTTGGCTGTGATGGGCCATTTTTGAATTAAAGTTTTGCAAGACCCCCCTCCCCAAAGCGAAATATTTAATTTTTTTATTTTAATTACAAATAATACAAACTAGACACCTTACGGACGTTTTTATTGACATGCAAAGACAAAATTACAACAATCTAAGAAGCTTCTTAGGTTTCTTCACCGTGACTGCCATAAACAAAAAAAAAAATAGAAAAACAAAATAATAAAAAGCAGAAAAAAATTAAATTAATTCATCAACAAGCTGAATAAGCAGTTGAAATAATATATGAAAGTTAGAAGAAAATTGCTTAACATTACCTTTACATTTATATTTATTAATCTACTTATTGGGGCATAATACATAACTCATGAAGAGCTTTTAATCCAAATATTAAAACTATGACAACGGATTTAAATTTGTTAAAATAAGAAAAATCTTTACTTTATCAAAATACTAAAAGAAGCATGTTTTAGCAGATAGACTTTTAATCTTAGGAATTTTACTTCCTCCACCAAAAGTTCGGGAGAAAACTTTCAGTAGGAATATGGATCTACTTATAATGTACAAGGGATAGATCGATTCCCTGAGTCATTGGGACGCCGCTAGACTCGTCATGCGAGGCCGAAGCCTTCACAAGAAACCATTCCAAGCCAGTCGTAATAGCAGTGAGATCGGGAAGACTACGCTCATTCTATGAATCTTCTTGTTATGTATACTGTCAAGGCTTCTTAGATAATATGCCTTGGTACTGCGTAGAGAGAGACCTCGTCGAATCACAACTTTCACTCGCGTTAAAACGTCCTGGGACTCCAAGCTTATTATTTAAGGGGAAAATTTATATTTCCACACAATTCAAAAATAGCATTTTACTCACAAAATTCCCAACTTGTTTCCAAAAATCTAGCTGACCTAGGTAGCAGTTTTCTTCAGAACATCCTTTGTGATATCATCTACCGGAATTCGTTGCCATGGAACGAACTTGACGAATCGAAAGAAGTGATTGCCTTAATTGCTAAAATGGAATGGACTACTTAGCCGGGAAAAGAACCACACAGCGGTAAATCATACAACAACCTGGAGCTATAATTTCAACCAAGGAGTCTCCATCCACTAAGCTGAGTTGACATAGTGGAACGAACATAAAATAAGGAGTGGGTGATGTGAACGCTTCGACCATTGCAGCTAAACTGATTGGCGCCGAACGAAATCCACCGAGTCCAACAATACCTATACCATTCGGCGCGCGGAGCTCATTCCTTTTTAAATACTGTCTTATCGTATGACACGCGACTTTAAAAATAATTTAAGTCATTAAATAAGCAAAAACTTTTTAGCCCTGAATCGAAAACCCACTTAAATAGTAGACCACTTTTACGATTATAAAATTTTAAAACTAAATTCCTAGTCTCAACAACAATAAACTTTTATACTTTTTACTATAGTGTTTTTGCTCTGTTTATTTAACTTGTTCTATTGTATTTTTTTTAAGCAATTGAGTTGGACGAGTTGGAAATGGGAGTCCTAAACTGACAAAAAGTGAACCCTAAAATGTGGGAGAGGAGTTATCAAAGTATGCACGTTCGCCTATATATTCCTGAAAAATCGCCCCTGCTTATGGCTCCTTTGTATGACATTTCCTATTTTTTCTATACCATCAAGTGCTAAATTTCTTGGGTTAATTTCATTGTTGTGTGTGGATTTTTATTTAAATCCGAGTTAACATTCACACGAAGAGGGGATGTATAGACAATGTTAGATAATAAATGAATACTTAAGATTTTAAATAGGAGTAAATAACGAGATGAGATGTGATAGAGTCAATATAACTATCATGGAAATTATTATTATTATTATTATTATTATTATTATTATTATTATTATTATACAACGAGTTTATGAGAGCCTTTTCTAAAACTGGATATTAAACTTTAGGAAGGTGGAAACGACTCGGAGTGAAGCACGTGCTTTGAGTACGCGTTGCGTCTATTTGTAGATTATATAATTAATGATATTCATGGTCAGAGATCAAATAGTTTTAATAGAACAGTATAGATCACCTCTCATCGAGGAGTGTGTCGATCTTAGAGCGCCAAGGGATCGCATATAAAAGGCGAGCGCATCGTTTCTCGTTACACGGACGACGCAAACATTAAATGGGGTTACTTCGTAGCAATTTCCAGTCTGCTTCGTCCCGGTCACCGAAAGAACTACTAGACTTGTAAACAGACTTGCGCGCTAACATGTGAGTGATCTCTAAGCAAGCTTCGTCCCTGTTACCCGGAGACTTTAGTCAAATCTTAATAGGAATAAGCGGAGAAAATTTAACTATCCCTGACATGCACGCTTTAATCACCACAACTTATATATATTCCTCATCTATTTTGAAAGAGCATTTGAGAGATAGTTGCTGATTTTCCTGTGTCTACAGTAAAATGCTGCTTGAAGAAAAGACCCCTAAATCAACATTCTAAGAGATCTGCATGTGAAGTCATCACCAAAGTGCCACATCGAAGGATCAAGTAAATCGGATTCTATTCAAGACATCGAGTCACCGCCAACAGGATAAACATCTAGGCTACTGTGTCAGTGACAAGTCACATCTTAGCTACAGCACTTCAAGCATCATCGTCATCACATATTGTCTTACAATATGTCTCTATGCCTGATGTAAGGAATAACATCCTACATGTATAAAATCGGTCCAATGATGAATTGGCAGTGAAGCCACACCAAACAATTACGTTCATTCCTGTAGAGTTCCTATAATAAGTACTCTAATTTCTGTGCTTAGCTACACACTCTACTAGCCAAAAAATTATTTATACTAATTAGCATATTTATGACTGGAAACATTTCCGCATTATGCCAATATGAACATGTTAAAATATCATTACAATTTGCCCAGTAATAAAACAGTTATCAGCTCTCAAAGTAGTTGTTTTTGTGACCTTGTACTAACTCATTCATTTGGGAGGAAGGAGAGTTGATTAATGTGACGAAATGCTACAAAGTAGGGGGGGGGGGGTAAAATTGTGTCATTTTAGCGAACGTATTTTATGAATGACCCCCAAGTACAGTGAATTCTCGATAAGTCGAAAATTTTCCCAGTCCCAGATTCTAAATCGGCGTTTATTCCTCTTTGCGAGTGGCAGTTTCGCTTTATTTTTCTCCCATTCGCTTCTTAGAATCCCCTTTCTTTATTACATGCGTTTTAAAAGCAGATTTCGTTACCACCTTGTCTAAGTGGAGTCATATTGTTTGAAACTCATCAACTTAAAGGCTAATCGCCAATAAAATGGTGCAAAATTAAAGGCTGCGTCTTTTCATGGTATAAAATGCCTGAATGGGAGTTTAAAACTTTTAGGCTGGAGGCGAAATTTAATTTAATTAATGACGTCGAAAAAAATTGTTTAAAGAAAACAAATAAAAGATTCTGCGAAGAAACCTGGGGTTCCACTCGACAGCCTATCAACGCTTATGAATAAGGAACCGGTTTTAAAAAGATATTGAGCCGAGTGCAGGCGATTGAAGACTTGTAAAGGGGTTTGTATCTTACAGGAGCCAGAATATTCATATTCCTGAAAGCAGTACAATATTGCGACAGAAAACGATGGACTTCGATCAAATTCGATAAGTCGAACGAACGATAAGTTTTTTCCCGGTTCCAACGAATTCGACTTACCTCGAATTCACTTTATATGAATGCCCTGTATGGCCTTTTCATAAAAACCGATTTTTAATTTTATTCTATTATTTGTCTTGGCCTTCATTATTTTAAAATCTAATCTTATTCTTTACGCAACGCTCTCGCTGAACAAATTTTCGCGCATTCTTTACCTTCTCCACACGACCCAGGAATTGATTCCACTTTCGAGAGCGCCGACTATCGCGAGCTTTCAATCGCAACAGCCGAGTTTCAACTTCATCATCTCAGCAGCGGAGCTCAAACCTTTACTTCCGCGAAATTCACTTCGGTAGCCGCAATTATCTCTCACCTCCCACATTTGTCGTGAAACTTTCAACTTGCAACATTTTCAACCACCACTTACAACGCATTTGACATGACCGAAATCGAGGACGATCGTTTCGGTCGGCGAAGATAACGCGCCATCGCCACAATTCGATATTCGACGAAAAACGTAAAACGCTCCGTGTTTATATATACACAACGGAAACCACCATGTTACCCGAACCAGTCAACCTTCGAGTGGGCTCTCCTGGAGCCCGTCCAATATAAGCCGAGAACGACAGAGCGCTCATTCAAGGAAAAATTAAACAAAGAAGTCGATTTCACTCTCCTGTTTACATCATTCATGAGCGTGCTTTCAATTTCAACTGACAAGAGATAGAGAGAGACGCATATTGACGACCTCTACCCGCTTGTTTGTTTTTTTACCGGCAAGCGTCGAACACGTATACATCAGAACAGAAGGGGGGGGGGAGGGGGAATCGAATATTAAAACGGACAATTTTCACCTGGATCTCTATCATGGCAACGAAGTAACAAAATATGCCAGAGATCGTCATCTCCTCTCCCGCTTTACGGGATCCACTTCCACAAACAGACCGCAACCAAAATCTCACGAGATCTTTACCACAAACCCTCACGGATTTAAGGGCAACTGTTAAGAGATACCAAAAAATACTATGCTGAGACGGTTTCGACGTGGAATGAAATTTCCTAACCAAATCATAAGGGTTCACTGCGTAGATGCGCACCTTTGATCCTACGGGAAGAAATTTTTAGTGAAATTTACGGGAAATGCTGTAAACATCCCACACGAGATGTTTTTCAGCTCGTGACAGCCCAAAAGTGAAATGCCTTTTAAAAAAATTTTTTTTTCCAGAAGAGCACAGTTTCTGCAACTAATCCTGTATCTAGTTAAGATGAAAAATTTTCTCAGAAGTTTCTAAAGAACACGTAGCCTCTACATTAACTCCGACCCTACTGGGAGAATCCGGCCAAATTTCATGTTACCTAAACGGAATTCATAACTTTCACTCCTTTGTATATGAATATAACATATGGATCGGATGGACGCCTGAAACCCCCGACCTCAGTAAGCTAAACCAAACCAATCAAATTCACTTATGAAGTACAGTGTTCTCCCCATAAAATTTTTTCAGGTGGGTGGAAATATAAAATAGCCGGGCGGACAACAAACACTGTGAGGTGTTGTGCAGCTTTTCATGTATTCAGCCGGGCGGCGCGCCCCTTTAAAAGGTCCTGGGGAAAACCCTGAAGTAGGACAAGCCCATAGCAACATACATAATAAATTTCCACAGTTATAGGAAAATGACCACGAAAGAAACCTTCACTTCAAGCCAATATGGCACAACTCTACCGTATCATTTTTTACCTTTATTCCATTTTATTTAGTTTATTGATACTCGACAATATGGATATCATGGAAACAACTCCCCAACTTATCTCAAAGAAGTTTGGACCTACTTCGATACGCGTTTCGCTATTCGGTGAATTAGCTCTGCCACTTCTGACTCCCCCCTCCCCCAATTGTGGCCTTCTTCCGAGCAGAAAAACTAACCACTGCACGGGTAACGACTCGTCAATACATTAGTGAATACTATGTCAAAACAACGGAGTCTATAATGAATGTCTGCGACTGATCCGTAAATCACAAACCAAATATGATGGACTATTTTGTAAGAAGAGGCACTAAGTTCAACCCTAGTCATCATTAACAACTATCATTTATCCACTGCAGGATGAGATCTCCAAATTTTACAAACAGAACTAAAGGATGGTTAATTTGAAAGGAAATTTGACCAATAAGCCTCTACACTGGCTAAATGCGGATAGAAGACTGCGGGATTAGAAAGGGCAAGTGCAAGAGCATCCATGCCTCTGCGGGACTCGCGAGCTGATGATCAGATTCGGGCCACCCTCAGCCACCGACGTCGACTGATAGAATTATATGTATTTCTTACAAGTCCCAAGCACTAGCCCATCCTCCGAAATTCTGGTTCAGTTGCAATACTCGTCTGCCAAAACATACGAACTTCCTAAACGAACCTTCCGTATATTCCACATCCCAAGAAAAGTGATCCCACGCTTCAGAGATCACACCACCAATAGGAAAAAAAAAATTGAAAAAACTTTGGGGGGGTGGGGGGAGTTATCAATTTTCGCGAGAGAAAGTATGAAAACCATTTATGATAATTAAAAATTTAGGGTAGATGCACAGGTTTTAGACACGTGGCGAAAACCCAATATTAAGGCAACCACGAACACAGCCAATGAGGGACTGGGTTCTATTTGCATCCTATCAGACTGAACTATTGAAATATTTGTTTCGGTATTTAGTGGTTGGCTTAATATTAAGTGAAACAGAAGAGGAGGTCATCAATCCACTTGTCCACAAGGAAAATTTAGTCTTCATAAATGTATAATTTCGGTCACAAAGTAACCTTCAGTATGATGCAATATACCTGTATAACGTTTACAGGGGTATATACTCGTGTGATTGAAATCGGTACATCTGCCCTATGAAAGTGGAAGTGAAAAGTGTTGCACGAGATGCATAAGAAACGTTTGGGTGCTGTGAAGATGAAATTTTTAAGAGATATGGCTGATGTGAATAGATGGGACGGTGTTTCCGAATGATTATGTAAGAGGTGTGTGCGAACTAAAGAGAAAAGTAGTGGATGTAATCCCCAAAGTCTGCCTCTTGAGCGGCTAACTAAACGATTATATGCTGGGAAGCGTGGGAGACGAAGGCCAAGGAAAAGTATAGCAGGGTCGAGCAGAGGAATACCCCTGAGGTTGTATGAGCTTGAAAGCTTGAATAAAAGGCGAACTTGTATGAAGCAAATAACGATTCCAATGGATGAAACAAAATTGTGTGTAGCGCTTAATTGGAGTGATTTAAAGCTAAGTTCTTTCTTTTTATGTGCTGCCTATTCTATTAAGACGTGATGTTGTTGTTGTTGTAGATTAGTCTATAAACAACTAAGATGAATCTATGTTTTTGGATATTAAATTTTGCTATAATCAATTATCAGTTCAGATAGTCCTTATCTTACAGTAGTGTTATGCCGTGATAGAACTGCCTTAAAACGATTCACTTGTACCTTCAAAACGCAGTATTGCCTTCCCAGTGAAAAGCTGGCCATGTATAAAATGCCAGAGTCTAACATTTCTAGGCAAAGCATGAAATATAGTGAAACCTCTGTTTAAGACGACTCCTCTAAGAAGACCATCCCTCAAAAAGACCACTTTTGGCTGGAACCGTAGGTGGTCGTCTTAGAGAGGTTTCACTGTATCTGTTATTTTAAAATGCTATACACTTTCCCTTGGCATTATACAGAATAACAAGTGTCCCACCTGCTGATGTTGTTATTGTTGTATTTTTGATAGTTCTAAATATGAAAGAGGTAGTCACAGCATTGACGCTTCACCGTCTGACCTACGGACAGACTAAAAATAATCTCGCCCACGTAACGGAAATAGGACTTCTCCCGAGTCCAAACATAAACCCACCTTTTGTTTTGTACTTCATTACACGGGGTCAGGTTAAGTTACGGTTTAAATAGACTGCATAGGGTCAAGTAGGGTTTCATAGGGGAGACTGCTGGCTGCATGTCATCTGGTTGATTCTTCCCAACCTCCCAATCATAATCACCATCATGTTTAAGAATAAACTCTAAAAGAAGCCTTATGCATGAACAAAGTATACCCCACATCTTCCTTCAATACTGCCAATTTCCATGTATTATTAGGATTGTTGTTCGCTATGCAAAAAAAACGTCAAGCGAATAGAACGTCAATTCTGCACTTCCTCTCGATGGCAGGTGGGGGTATGTAACAGGTCTCTTCAAATTAATAAATTTCCATAATTCCAGTTATCAAGTTGAATTAGACTCGCCACAAAAAAAAACAAAAAAAAAAAACGCGTCTAATAAGCAGAGGATGCGCCGGCTCAGCAGAGAGAGAGAGAGAGAGAGATTCGTTAGAATTAATAGATTAAAAAGCAGAGAACCCAATGCCCCCCGTTCCCTTCTGCCAAAGCACGGGTGAAAAAGGGGGTAACAACAAAAAGAGGACCTTCAACCGCCGCCAGCCTAACCTCCTCCTTCCTCGCTCCCTCCCTCGCTTTCAATGTCGCCCTTGTTATTGTCATTACTCAGTCTGCAGGAACAGGAAACTCGCTCACCCCCGTGCCTATGTAGCTCGCACTCAGTTTTCCCTTTCACGCTCACGAAGCCAAAACACGCGTTAAAGACTAAGATCCTAACCTCACGAAATGAAAAATTCAAATTAAAAATAAATAAATCCGCAAGCCTCTTGTTTAGACGAACCCAAAATTAAAAAACTGTCAATACCAAAGTCACACGGTTGCACCCGCATTGAAGCTCCATTAAAGAGAACTAACCTCGGCCATCAACGGAGTCCAAAATGGAGTAATGGATTGATTATTAACTTAAGCCTTGGGGCCAACCGAAATCCTGACATCGCCCGACGACGATGACGAGCAGCGCCAAGCCGCCACCAGCTCCCCCAGCAAGAGTCGACGAGAGGCGTCAAACGATGTAATATAACTGCAATTTGTCTCAATTCTCAGAGATTAAATACTCTCTACATTTACGCCCACTCAAATTTCATCCCGCGAATTTTACTCCGTAGGGATAGCAACGCCTTCTTCCTAGCAGACCAATTAAATCAAGATGTCTACCCTTAAATGAAGAAAAACTATCTAAAGGACAAAAACAGAAAAATTAAACTCTTTTCATCGTTAAGTACACTCAATAGGTTGTTTAAAGTCCACTTTTCGTCTTCAACCCAAGTGAAAAAAAAAAACCCGCATACAAACGAAACTGGTTTGATTTATGCCAGACGTTCGTAACATTGCAGGCGTCTCCATCACAAATTACACGACCGAAGTCATCGACAATGCACTCTTGGCGGGAGAGCAAAGCCAGAATCCCCGTGGACGTAACCCAATACAACTCCGTGTGTCTACACCATCCAAAAGTATACATAGTATTGGATTGCTCGTTTACTAAATTCCACGGGGTTTCTCCTTTCTTTGCATACGAAAAAAATCCACCCAATTACAGCATCCACGCTCAATGAATCATCTTAAGTAGACTTCCAGATGAACACGATTAGATGAAAGGGAGCGCAATTGAAAACTTTTCCTTTTCCAGTGAAAACCGTATCGCAACAATGTAGAGAAGACAGTGAGGGAGTTATGTTTTCAAGGAACGCTTTGCCTTCCGAGTTAAAGAACCCTCGCACAGAAAAAATCGTATCATCTCTGAAAATGTGATAATACAAAGAGCAAATTCCCTCACAAAAACTGCAACCTTTGAGTCACATTTCCTTGAATTCACATTTAATATCAACATCTTTTCCCTTTCGTTCCGCGAGTTCACCCTCAGACTGTAGAAAAGCAAATTCCGTCAGCTGATGATGGAGCTGAAAGCAATAACTCCACGACAACAAACCCTACGAACGAACATAGAGGGGAAAATCGCTCAAACCAGTTTTGACATGGAGTAAACAAGGGCGGGGAGCTCGACCGTACCAGGCAAGGCAACATGAAACTGTATGAGTTATGGGAGACCAATTTACACTCTCTTTACGATCTAAACCAGTGCTTCCCAACTATACTGGCATGTACTCTACCCCGTTCGCCTTAACTTCGCCCGCAAAGTAAACAAAACAACAAAAGCTATTCTTACGCACACAGCTGTGATTTGTAGAATCGTGACTTAACTCCACGGCCACCTGAATGACTTTTGCCATTCCCGCTTTCAAATCTCGTGTACTCTCAACCTACTTTAGGTTTTCTATTTTATGACATTCATATAATACACTGCTTTTAGGGTCAAAATTCTACGGACTGTAAAGTAAGTATTTTGAGATAGGGAACCAGTGGTCGGAAATTGCTATTTCAGGCACCACGAGATCTCAAACGAATAATTCGTGTGAGGAACTAATCCAGAATTTGGCTCTGTAAATGATTTTTCCAGCGCCGAATTTCTACAACTGCGTATGTTCACGGATGAGGCCTTCTTCACCTGTGATGGCGTTTTCAACAGCCGCCAGAGCCATCTTCGGAGTGAGACAATCCACATGCCACAAGCGTCTCTTCATCAGTTACGATTCTATATCAACTTGTGGGCTGGACTTGTACAAAATTATCTAATAAGGCCTTATCTCCTGGCGCCTCATATGAATGGACCACGTTACCTGGTTGTTCATTCGCAATGTGCTGCCAGAGTTATTGGACGCTATGTCTTGTTGTCCGCAAGACATGGTGTGTTTACCCACTTCGATGCTGATGTCCACAAGCACCTAGACAACATAACCCCTTATCATTAGATTGGAAGGGAAGGTCAGCGCGTTCGATGATTCTCCTCTAGATTTTTCCTATGGGGCACATCAAATCGCTAGTGTATGAAATACCCAATAGAATCTGATGCGATATACTTGCCATGGTCCAAGCTGCCTGTCTACTTATATAACAGACACCAAGTTTGCGAAAGTAAGAAATTCAAACTGGAGTCAATGCTCCAAACACAAGATATTAATGGAAAAAAATGGAAATAAAAATTCCGTGACCTGGATTCGAACCATGGACCACGAGAGGCGACGATCTATTTTTGAAAAAGTGCAGCAAAATTTCAAAATCATGCGCCCTTGTAATGCATATATTCACTTTGCTCTGAGCTGTTTGTTATGTTGTTGCAAACCGTTTATGGACAAATAGTGTTGTTAGCTAAGAAAACGAAAGCAGCTTACAAAAACGTTCCTCACAACGAGTAATACGTTATTACTCGTTCAAGATCTCGTGGCGCCTGAAATATGCATTTCCGACCCTTGGTTCCATATCTCAGGATACTCAGTTTATAGCCCTCTACCATCATATAGTAAAATTTTGACCCTATTTATTTACTATAAGCACCCTAAACACTTCTGATTAGTGTAAACTACTACTCTGTCCACTGTCATGGCAAATTCATTGTCCTTTTTTTTATTTATTTATTTATTTATTAGTACTGATAATCCAATACGTCCATCCAGGGCCTGTATGGCTAGAAGCCGACGAGTTGGGTCCCTGGATGAACCTGGACTGCTGTATGATTGTCACAACATTATGACTAATAATTTCGATTAGGGATACTATTAAGGTTAGGGGAAGGAATTTTGATCATGTGACCAAGATGACCGCCATTTTTTGTACAACTCCAAATTTTCAAAATGGGAAGAGAGCCATGTGATTTATGAAATGCATGTGGAATTTCCTGACAAGCACAATGTTATTTTTTACGTATGTTTGCTGATTCTTGCGTTAATGCAGTTTTTTGGTCAGACATCCACATTCACCACAAAGGCCACAACTGCTGATTTCCAAATTAACAAAACGTTTGCCCGGCGTTTCTGATCGTCAAATCCAACCTATGCATTTCATATATCACATGACCCCATTTGAAAAATTTGATTTCTATCCATGATGGCGGCCATCTTGGTCATGATCAAAAGTCCCCCCCCCCTTCCCCAAAAGTATTTCTAATCGAACTTATTAGCGCCACCCATAGCGTTTTGATTTTATTTAGGCCGCGTTCACTTAACTTTAGATGGGTCCAGACTTTTGGTATATTGAGTCGAGCACCGGCTCAGCCTTCATGATCCGCAGAGCCCGAGGGAGATCCACAACTCCAACAGAGGATATTTTCTACACATTCCAACTGGTATTGCAAAACCCCTTTGTGTTCGCCGTCAAACCGACGACAAACGGATGGCCTCGAGGCCGTACAAACATCACGAATCGTGCTCGCTCACTGTAGACTCAGCTCGGCAAATATATACGCACCTTAAATTTAAAAACGCATGTAAAAACGATGAGCCAGATGTCGATCCTTTCGTTTTTTTTCAATCTTAATACATTCACCTAATGTTGGAGCATATTCTGCAGTGGGTAATCATTAGTTTATCAATGCATTTGATCCATTAACTTCTCCAAATTCAAATCGCCTTTGAATGAAGATCACTGAACTACGTAGGTATCAATCCATTCAAGGTAACTTCCAGCTTTATAAGTTCCGAGTCCTGCAAGTAGGAACTATAAGCTGCACAGCAACAACGATTATGAAGAGGACCATGTACTCTGCTATTATTGAAAATTTTCATAAGTTTCCAGGGTTGACGTTAACGCTAAATTTAGCGTAATTACGCTAATACTTATCAGTTGGACGTGATTTTGAAATTTTTAAGCGTCCGGGAAGACGCTAAATTTATATCGCGGATTTCTTGTCTGGTCGAGTTAGATTGTAAAATTTCCTATGCTTGGTGCGATTTTTAATAGTTAATTGGCTAAGACGTAACATGTGATCACCGACATCATAATCAAGGTTTTTCGACATAAAAGCAGAGTGAAAGTGAAATTCCTGATAGCAAGAGTCCCAGAGTAATGACGGACTTTTTAGTCAAGGAAAAGTTTCATCCGATTCACCTTCGGTTACTAGTAATAATTCAACGGGCATTGAAAGAGGAGAAGAAAATATTAGAGTGAAATGAAAGAGTGATTTTTTTTGAATAAGTACGCTAAATAAACAAGAGGGGGCCCAATAACTGAAATACATGGGGTCCGGGGGACTCAATTATTCTCCCTAAAGCAAACTCTGAGTTTCTAATAAGCCAATTTTGCAACTCACAAAAGATTGCATCTATGGAACAAAAAATGATGGGAACCTTCACTTACACAGGCCCTTAAAAAAAAAAGGACTATCTCAATTAATCATGTCAACTCATTAGTTTATTCGTCATCGAGGAATCAGAATAACACAAATTAAACGACTTCGTTACACTCGTAATCTTTAACAAATCGTATCTTGTCAAGCCACGTCATATGTAGTAAAACTCATTAAAAAAACTTCACGTTACTTCTACAACAAAACCCGAAATACCCCTTTATGACTACTAATTGATTCCTTCCCTCATCTGGGCTATAGAGCATATTCCAATTCGTCGCGTGGCGCAATCTTCTTCCCCACGTACGAAAACGGTCACCTGTTAAGAAAACACCCGTTTTCACAGCACCTGTCGCCCCCTAATCCTATCAAATCTCACCTGTCTAATTATATACGACAGTAGCTTACACAACCGAGCGCGGACAGAGTAGGGGAGATGGAGATTTCTTCTTCCTGTATCACCTAACCTTAGACCGCGTTAACCATGAATTGTGATGGAGGAAGAAAGGGAGGAAAAATATTTATTCGCTTGCCAATTATCCTTCATTAAGCACTTTTATCACTGCGATTTCATCGCGATATAGACAGCAGCTCAAAACGGTGGCTCACTCACAGGCAGTATCCCTCTTCAAGAAAGACGCAAGTACATGTACATCATCTAATAGGAGAAAAAAACTCCTTTAAGGGTTCATTTTCGATAAATCGTTCACAATATAAACCATTTAGACAGACAAGCAAATATCGTTCCGTTTATGTTTTGACGGCATTTCGTCCGATTACAAGGATCCCACTTCACGTCTTTCTCCAGCTCACGAACGTGCATCCAAAGAAACCTCGCGAAATCCGACACCAGGAATTGCCACAGAAATATATCTGAACCCTCCATCTGTAATCCTCCGTCGCCCCTATGAACATAGAGCGGGGTGTGCTCATATCTTTTTTTTTTTTTTTAACCGAGGGACGTTGAAAATCTTTGGAGGAAATTTGAAACCCGAAGTTTAAAACGCCACACCTGTGTGCCTGGGTTAAGATCCCCCCCAAAACGTCTTTCACTCCACGGGAAAAAAGGTCAGCAAACCAGAACCCATTGAAAGCAATAGTGCCCTGCCGACACCTTAACATTTTATTCTCTTTCCATTCAAATTCAGTCGTTTTCAATCAATTTCCTTGAATGTTATCACTGAAAAATTAGCTGCGTTACCACCGATCTTTCACAAGAGAACACGAGAACCTATAATCCATTTATTATTTACAAGGAACATTAAACCGCCCACCCTCTCCTTGCTTTAAAAAACGATAAATCGTTCACATACATCTGAATTAGTTTCAAATCAATAGTGCATGGAAAAACACTTAAGTCAAAATCTACACTGATTGCTTTTGTCGGCATATCTCTTTCTCTTCACCTTAATAATCATTTTGGAAAACTACTCGTGTAATTAATTATTGTTATTATTATTATTATTATTATTATTATTATTATTATTATTATTATTA
>JAHWFO010034640.1:919047-961154 GCA_023313115.1 Rhysida immarginata
TAAATAAATAAATAAATAAATAAATAAATAAATAAATAAATAAATAAGGTATATATCAATTCAGTTTAAAACCTTATTACTGTTCTTTTCTGCCTAAGATCCTGTTCTATCCCAATAGATGAACCATATATTAATGAGTAGCCACAAAGGGTTGTTACAAAGCCATAGACATTTTAGTCTGAAAACTAATTTCAAGCATACCTTTAGGATAAGATATTCAGATTAGCAGCTTTTTAAATCCAAGCACATTATAAGATATACTTAATGCAATTTGAAAATTCAAAGTACATTCAGGTTAATGTGCATGTTTTCAATATTCAAGGAAATCCAAAACTATTAAACTGTAATTAATCCTCTTAATAGAGACTCGTGAAATACACTGTCTCCATTGCATTAATATGTAGGCCAAACCATGTTTGTTTCAAACGTTTCACTTAGTACTTATGTTGCATGAAGAAGACATCATTTCGTCCAGATAATGTGTTAACCTCCTACCACGCTAAGCAAGAACATTATTAAAAATTAAAAAAACCAAACATCCACAACATGACTGCTTGATCAAGAGTCTTCATCACAGACAATGTAAGTTTAAGAACTGAACAACACATTATTCTACACAAATCCAAAAGATTTCATTGGGTGGAGGGGGGGGGGACAAAAAAAATCATCTGGAAATATCAAAAACAAACTGTTTTAATGCAGAGGAGCCACAGACATTAATCACTGCTAATGATTTGAGGACAGCTCTTTCCCCATTCCCCTTGCATGCTATGTACAAAAGGGTTCTCTAATACACCTAAGGGGGGGGAAAGCAGCTAGGCTTCCTCAATGGAGCGAGGGCTCTCAACCTTTACATGGGTATTACCATAACCAAAATTCAAAAAATTTCAATAAATTGTCTTTGTATACAAATATGTGCTCACAAACTGTCCACAGTTGAGAACTCCTTAATCTAAAGCATTTGCATGTGCCAAAATAAGAATAAAAATGTTCTTTATTCAATTGTTTGAATCGTTTGTCACAGAAATTTCTAATCCAGTTGTCATTATTTTCTCCAATCATTATCATAATTTCAATTTCTCTTACATTTCTTATTACCTATCTAGCCCCTTCAAACAATTTCTTTTACCACCAGATGAACCATTAGGGATTATCAGTAGAATTTTCTTCATCATGTAACAAAAGAATCTTCAGCATGGTTACATTTGACAGGGCCATGAATTTAAATTTCACTTACAGAGCTTTCGTGAATCTGCAATTTTACATTAAACATTCCACCAAGCACACAATGTGCACATAAATTCAATAATTGCCATTCTCAAAAGATATTTATAAGTTTAAAAATAAGCATCCCTCTATTCGACTTCCCATGTCAAATGGTTCGCAAACATGGAACAAAAGAACAAAGTAGATGCTGTATTGTTTCTGGAAAATTTCATCAGCTACACCACTTAACTATGGTAGAAAGCCCATTACCCCAAGAAGTGTAACAGACTGAACCTGCAATTTTTGCTATTCTTCTAGAAAAGATTTTTATCACAAATCTGAGATCAAAGCAATGATTTTTAAATACTTTTTAAGAATAACAGGTTATAATAATCTATTAATTTATAAAACAAAAAAATAGCAATCACAGAAAACGTCTGTAATAGCTATTCTTGTCAAAGATAAAAATGAACAAACATCTTTTCAATGCAATGTTTAAAAACAAGAATTTCATTAGTGTAAGAATTGAATGGTCTTACACACCAAACTGCAGATAATTACTGATGAAAAATAATTTTCATCAAGAATTTCATTATATTACTCTTCATTGTATGTAAACATAATAGATTTATTATATATATTAAATTCATTAAACATGATACATAATGCTAAACAATGCATGTAAAATATTTTGACTAATCATAAACAAATCTATCATGATTACATTTTTAATGTTTTTATAAACTTCAGTGCTAAGGAGGGGGGGGGGGAGATTTAATGCATTTAAGAGCAATGATGCAAGGAAGTTACATTTCTCAGGCAGAAATGCAATCATATCTCAAAACGTTTTATAAATTAACGGAAATATTTCACATTTCCAATCACCTAACTGAAGGCTATTAATTAAGGAAATAACAGCAGGAGCTCAAAAAAATTTAAAAAATCTATATTCGAATCTCCTCATCATGCACAGATTTCGTTTCAGATGTCAATATCCAAATTATATGGAATTCTTTTTTCTCCTTTAGCCTCATTATTTCTTCTTTCTCTTCGCCCACTGCTTTCCCTTCTTGGAAGTTCAAAGCCATAGATACTTCCATCATTCTTGCCAGGCTTCAATTTTCTCAGAACGGAAAAATATCAATAATGCTGAGTCCTGGTCACTTGGAAAAGCAGACAGTGCTAGTTTTCTCCAGAGCAACGGAGCAGAGCCCTCTTCTCCCATTACCCTTCTATTTTTTCCCCCTCCCAGTCCTTTGTTGCCATTAACATCATTTTTAGCTACTTTCCCAAAAGAGAATAACAGAATTCACAAAAAAAAGAGAAACCTTTTTAAAACAAAAGGGAAAAAGGCAGTCATTACACCTACGAGAACACCACCCATAAAATCTAACAATAATAGGGCTTAATAAAAGATGGCAAAACCAGTCACAATCCTCAGATTATCAATCGCCACAAAAACGAACAAATGAAAAGAAATACAATCTACAGCATCAGAAGTGAAAAGAGGCGCTTCTTGTCTCGTTTATCGAATTGACTAAAAGCAAAAGTCAATAATATTATACAAATAAAATGACTAAATTTTTTTAAATTTTGTCGAGTAAATTACATTTATTAGCAAAATTGTTTCCCTGTTTCAAGTTCATCTGAAAATGAATACATTTTAAAGCAGATGAAAACTTTAAAATAATGTTCAGAATCAAAAGAAATCTGCCTTCTGGAGAGATTATTTTCAAAACTAGATTTTCTCTCCTCAAAGACTATCCTTAAAATGTTGCAATGAAACGTGGATACAGATAAAACAATGCCTGTAAAACATGCATATTAAATTAATCTCTTTCAATATCAATGAACAATTTCATGTGTTGTTTCTGCGATTTCTTTTTTTAATGTTCAATCAGATGCAATGAGGCACATAATGGTGGCAAATGTGCATTGCCATCATTATTGCAAAACAAGGAACAAAATGGTAAAGAAACTTGATATTTCAATTGGTTTATGAACAAATGCAACTCATTACAGAACATTTTTTGAGATAATGCCACTTAAATGACAAAGAGAAACCAGGAGGAACAACAAAGGGAATATGGTAGTCACTATGTTCCTTTTTCTTTTATGCTACTTTTTTCTTTTTTATTTGAAAAAGTTGCATCTACACAAGAGGAAATGTTAACTCATTATTTGAAAACCTTATTTTTTTGTCCTTTTTTTTTTTAATTAAACATTGGATATTACTTGATCATTCCAACAAAGAATTCCACGAAAAGAGGTGTATTTTTTCCAGAAATTAAAAGAACAGACTTCTATACACTTAATAAAATTTTCTCAAGTTTTCTACTGAAGGAAACTTTTCATGATCATTTAAATAAAGATCTGTACAAATTAATTAAAATCAGATAAGTAACTACTTTGGTGACCCCCCCCCCCAAAAAAAATTATGGTTTTCACTGTTAACTTTTACTTCATTTGCTTAGGAACAGTTAGTCAAATCAAAACAGACAAATTGAGCATTCTGTGAAGCACACTCAAGAGAGGCTTACGTACAAGTCTTTGTTAATGCTGTCTAATAAATTTATAGCCAGGTCAAACGACCCTGATTTTTGATGGTTCCTTGTTTGACAAAAATATAGCTAAATTTCTTTCCAAGATTTAAATGATGGAAGCCCAGAGAGGCTGTTAAAGATTGTGCGGGCATCAAAGAACTTAGAATTAGTGAAATGCTTTGTTCGGTAGGAATTGAGAGAATCTTCTTAAAATTTGAACTCCTTCATACAGAAACTTAAGAAATAAGTTGGCCTTTGAAAAAGCAGAAAAGCCGGTTTTTGTAAAGAAATCACGTCTACATATGTGAAGAACATATGGATTAGAATTTTGGAAGAAAAAAGGAATTTTTGTCAAGTTATTTCATAAATCGTAAAAGATGTATAAATTTTTTAAAATTTTTTTTTTTGTTTATGTCCAACAAAATAACATTAAGCACATTATATTTAAGCTTATTAAGGAAATTTCTTCATTTCTTGCTCATCTGAAAAAGAATGAATCTTAAAGCAGATGAAACCTTAACACAAAGAGAAAGAAATCAGCCTCCCAGAGTAAGATTTTCTCTAACTTTTCTACAAAAGAGATATTTGTTTCATGATATAAATCTTAGTGAGCCTTATCGAGGTTGGAATTGAAGAATATAATTTCCTAAATTGTTATAAAAAAAAATAAAATAAAATAATAATAATGATAATTTACGTAAAAAAAATCAAAAAAAAATCAGATTTTTATAATTTACAAAAAAATTTACGATTTATTCATTTACGCTGAATCAGTAAAACGATCAAGTAAATTAATGATCATATAAATTTTGTATAGGAAAGAACTATTAAGAAAGATTGTTGCCATCTTTAAATGATATTGCCAAAGAGAATTCATCTTTGTATTCTGTAGTGTGGACAGGTTTTTAACAATATAGCCAAAGGGCTCGCATAACATTTTCATGGAGCTGAGCTAGTTTTTCATGAAATCTCTATCTCCAACTTTACAAAAACAATACTAGATCTTAAAATTCATTTCTTATCCAAGTTTTATTAATTAAATCCATAATAATTTTATCCGTGTTTCCTCTCATAACATTAACAATTTATGTTATGAGAGGAAAGACAAGATGCGAGAACAGAAACGAGATTACGTTTTCAGTGGCAATTCATGAACAACAAAACAATGTAAGGAAGAGCTTTCCTCCAGATCTCACAAATGGCAAAGACCACAACCAGACAAAATCCAAAGGCATTCCTCCTCTCTTCGTTTCTAGGGTGCCATGGAAAAACCTGCTTTTCGATAAAAAGAAGAGACAAGGTTTCCTTAATAAACAACGAGAGTGCCTTTGTCTATAAAGGAAGAAGAAAAAAACCACCATCCCCACCAACTAGTGCATTCTGATGAGGAGGAACTTGGAAGTCTAGCTACTCCTAGGCAAGATTTCCTTTGTTTTAAAGGAAACTTGCGTCGTCGTCGTCGTGGAGGACGTGTTTGTGATCATGGAGTCGGTTGCAATGATTGTTGTTGTTGTTGTTGTTGTCTATAGCTTAGCAATGAGACAATGCAAATCTTGGCTTAATTAGATAAAAGGCTCGCCTAATTATTTGCTTATTGAACTTCCTCCGATAGGCGTTATCGGGGAAACTTATTGTTAATGATAAATTGTTAACACAATGATGGTCTCGTTTTAATTTCGGGGTAGGTGGATTAAATGGGCAATGGGGAAGAGAAGGGGGCTGAACTCGTTTTTTTTTGTTTTTTTTTTATTCCCTCCTTCCTTAACCCCACCATCGCAGTGAATCGACCAAAGGAAAAAAAAAGGCGCAAATTTTAAAACAAGGCATTTTACCCACCCTCAACATCTTTATCTTATTAAGACAATCGTCAAGACCCGTCCATGTTTTCATTAATTCGACAGCTTTGTTATTATTCTGCCCTTTTTTATTTTTATTTTTATTTTTTTAAATAATTTAGAATGATGATAATGAGGTTAAATGATTTTTAATGAAAATAAAACACAAATTTTGATTCGATTTTCTTTTATATCCTGCGTTGTTGAGGATGCAGGTCATGTGCACTGGCTGGGCATTATCGACGATGTCTCAGTGCCCCAAACACAAAAAAGAAACGCAAAGGCCAGTTGTTAATAGTGTTCAGTTTGAAAAAAAAATTTTCTCCTAGTCCGAGTGAATGAACAAACATTCGACATGGTCGGCGTGTTTTGATCGAACATTTAAAAATTCGTGTCAGGTGTTTTCAATTTTTTTTTCTCTCTCTCTCTAATGTCTTCCTCCCAATGTAACCCCCTCCCCCTTGCCCCCTTCAAATCAAAATAAAGGGAATGAAAAGTGTCATGCAAGCATGTTCAAAATGGCCGCTATTCCATTGAAAAGGCAAGAAAAGTGAAAGGGTCACGGGGAAATATAAGAGAATCAAAGGCGTACCAGTGTGCGAGTCCTTCCTGGCGACGACGGCTGCTGGTAATCCATGACTGCGACGCAAATTTTACTCGATGACGATTAAAAAAACCGAAAGCCACATGTGTACGGATGACACAGGAGACACACGACTGCGTCCTACATAGCATACAGGGCAACTTTTGTGTACTTCCACAATAATGACGTCACGGGATTTAGCGGGTCGTCGGAAAGCGAGAAGAGGGAGAGCCAGCGGAAATGCGAAAAAAAAAAGAGAAAGAAGAGCGAGAGAGTGTGTGAGAGAGAGAAAGAGAGCGGCGAATAGGCAGAGAAAGAGAGAGAGACTCGCAGTCAGTGCGTGAGAGAGCGAGAGAACGCAGCGAGAGCGACAAGACTTTTGCACGTGACACGATCGGCGCACAGCGCATGCGCGACCAATCAGCAACTATTTCCGGCTTTGTCAACGTAAACGAGGCGATATCCCTAAGTGCAACTTCCCTGCCAACAGCGACGGTGCTTTAGCACAAGTGTAATCTGGAAATTTAGGCGTATCGCAATATAAAGGTTCTACGTTTAGCTTTCATGTGATTGGCTGGCCGTGCCAATGAGTTATTATCAGGGTCCCATGCGCGGCGAGGCCATCGCCAACCCGTACGCGCATTACACTCCCAGCCTGACGGCGACGACGACGACAACGTTGCCTCCTGCTACATGGATGGTCGGCTCGACGTTCAACGAAATGCCCAACTCCAACCAACACAACGTTCAGATCTACAACCTGTCGTGGCGGAGACTGCACTTGAGTAAAGCCAAACTCAAGGCATCGAGCCGCACCTCAGCCCTCCTCTCGGGCTTTGCCATGGTGAGTGCCATGAAAACTTTTCTCAAAACTTAGGCCGGGTCATCCCATACTCACCCACTCTCTCTCTCTCCTCTCATTCTTCCTTCGCACTTTTCCTCACGTCATTCTTTCCAAACAATAGAGCAGTTAGCCGCTCGATTGCCCTCGACTGTTTCGAACCGACGATAATGAATTCGAATTAATTAGGGAAATGAAAGTGCCACCATCATCAATAAGCTACATCAGCAGCAACAACATGCATCAGGTTGCGTAACTCACGCATTTCTTAACTTTCCTCTTAGTCTTCTTACCTTGGTCCATTTTGTGCTTTTCTCAAAAATTTTGCTCACAAAGTTTCGACCTTGCCTAATGCGAATACTAACGCGTTTGCTTATTAAAAAGTTTAACGGGATAAACAAGCCTTCCCCCCCCCTCTCTCTCTCTCTCTCTCTCTCTCACTCACTTAACTCAATTTCTATAGCATTTTAAATAGTACTGAAAATAAACAATACAACATTCATCTTAATATACATATTGCCTACATACATATACACAGAAAGTAAAAATAATTTTTTAAAAAAATGAGCTTTCCCAGAATCATTTGAGTCCCAACTCAGCCATGAATCACACTACGTGTAGGAAAACCGATGCAATGAAATACGATCTGTGTATTTATGAGAAAAAAATTTTTCAAACTCGCCAGTTTATTTTTGGGGGGAGACGGTGTAAATAGGTGGGTTTCATCAGAGAGTCAATGAATGCCTTGGAACTTTAAAAACTGGGAACCCTACCCCCATCTCCACCCACGTTTTTAAAAAAGATGTTGGAAAAGGCGCCTTTGAGACAGGCAGCGCTATTAAATCTAGTAGCTGTCGTTATCACAGCTGAAGAGCACGATTATGAAGAGAGTAAATAAATGCACTGTTGCCCGTGTTCTTCATTAAAAATATTTTCTTCTTATTATTATCATTAGTATTACCAAATAAAAATGCATATCATAATGATGCACTTTCACGAGCTGCATTTCCTTTGTACTAAGTTGTCATATAAGCTTGCCCTGATAAACATTTCAACAACACTACATATCACATAATAATAACAATAATTTAATAACTTTTTAATTTATTGTAAGAACTCAATATCGGGTACTGCAGCTGTCCCCCCAAATAAACACAAGGTCCCAGTAGGAGTTCCTTAAAAGTTAAAGAAGAACAGCGTCTCAGATAAGATTAGCTAAGGGCTGATCAATATGAAAGATTAAGAGAAATAAAGTAAATAAATAAATAGTGTAGGAACAGAATGAAAACATAAGAGCTGTCCTCCAGGCAAAAGAGAAAAGGAGAGACAGCCCTCAGATAGATTAATAAATGTGGCCAGACAAACAAACATCTGGCCTGCGACACACCTGACAACTGTTCTTGAGAAAAAGAAAGTACGGTTCATTGATATTGCATACCAGGTGATGCACAGATTGAAGACAGGCAGTGGGATAAGATCACGAAGTATCGGGACTTCCAAATAAAAGTTGAATGCTAGTGGAAACATTCTGCATTCATCCCAATTGTTATAGGAGCACTTTGGGGCAATATGGAAGAGTCTACCTAGAAATTTGAACACCCTAACCTTGCATTCCTATTCAGGAACTGCTCATATTCCCAGGCGCTTAATAACTCTTAGGTCAATAATACAATATGCCAGAAAGTGTAGAAAATAGGATACGAGCTAAAGGATATCGAGATAGAGAGACAGGCGAAACCACTATTCCACATGCAGTTTAGACTAATAGTGGAATAATTAGAGCCGTATACGCTTTATGTTTATATGGTCAGTTTCTTCAGACTAATGCATACACGAGTCATTACAAGTTGTATATGTGGAATGGTAGTTTTGCTTATCTCTTTATCTAGTTGATACTCTTTAAGTCCTTGATATTGTTGGAACAGTAAGCAGTCTTTCTTATCTAGATGTAAACATGAAAGTTATGGTATACTGTAGACCAATTCTTGAACTCTTTCCCCGCTGAAGAAGAAACCGGTAGATAAACACAATGTCTGTAGTTAAGACTGAAAATTCATTTATTGTGAGAGAGAGAGAGACAGACAGACAGACAGACAGACACACACCTGTCTTAAATGGATCATCCCAACGGTTGGGAGTGGTCTAATATATTACCAAGTAATAGGGCCTTTTTTGTTTTACTTGGACATGATGGGACTTAACGATGCATATTAAATTACGAATTTCAGTTATGAGGAGTTTTCCAACAAGATAATGCGTTAGTAAATCATTCAGTTGGCTGACAAAAGCTCATGAATTTGAACTTTCCAATAATGAAATGATGAAATGTGAGGTATGGTTCAACACTATGGTTAGGACAAAATGTCTTATATAGTTGTAAAAAAAAATATTCAATTCATCAGTTTCTGACGGTGAAGTTTTAAAGGCAAAGGGATTTGGACACCAGATGACAAAAATGAGGGAAGTATCACTTAGATTTCATTGGGCAATACACTTCAACCTGTATTCAAGTGCACGAACAGTCTAAAAAATGTTTGAGTTGAGGTATAATTGCGAAAACTACATGTCTGCAACTAGGTTTTTGAATAAATGTTTGAAGCTAGGATAAGACTTTATATATTAATGAGTCTTCTATAAAGGCCCCAAGTCTCAGCACACATCTTGCAATATAAAATAAATTGTGCTTTCATTATCTTAATAACATGTTCGTATTGAAATATAATAAGCATAAATAAATTATAAATATTATTTGATTAATAGAAAAGTTTATTTTATAAATTTAATCACCAAAACGAGCACTTGAAATTTAAGTGACTCCCGAGTTGAATGTAACATTTATGACTCCCCTTAAAATGCTTTTAATTCGTAATCTATTTATGAGGATTTGAAGAGTCCTCCATGGCTTCTTCTTCTTTTTCTTTGTTTCCTCTAATTATATAGCAGAAGCCGCATTGTTTATACATTTTCGCCTTTATTTCCAGGTGGCCATGGTGGAAGTGCAGCTAGACGCTGATTTGGATCCGAACTCGCCGCTGTTGATCGCGTTCGCCGTGTGCACGACGCTGCTCGTAGCCGTGCACATGTTGGCGCTCATGATCAGCACTTGCATCCTGCCCCACATCGAGGCCGTGTGCAACATCCACGGTATCAGCGCCGTGAGTGAATCGCCGCACGAGAAGATGCACTACTACATCGAGACGGCGTGGGCCTTCTCCACCGTGTTCGGTATCCTCCTCTTCCTGTGCGAGATCGCGCTCCTCTGCTGGGTCAAGTTCCACGCGCACCAGCACGCCGCCAAAGCCGCCACCGGCATCCTGGTGCCCGTCGTTTGCGTCTTCATCGCCTTCACTATCAACTTCTATCTCAAGCTGGTTGGACATAAAGTGAGTCCCGTTTTAAGTTATACCGCTTCGTTGACATTTTTCCAATTTTCCATTTCTCTATCTCTTTGATTGAATGATGGGTTTGCTATTAAGCTCAATGCATTGGCTAATCCCACGTTCGCTCATTTTGGCCAATTTTAAGCGATTATGTGGAAATTGCGCTTCTTTAGCATTCACTCAATGCAAATTTTACTCAAGTGATCGTTTATGACATTAAATTATAAAATTTATATAAAAAAATCGTCCCAATTTAAAATTTAAAAAAATTTCTTTAAACTATGATATAAGTGGTATGTGTAGTTTATTGCTTGATGAAGAAAATTATTTAAAATGAAGCTAAGGCGATTGTACAGTTAAGTGTTATTACAAAAGGGCGTAAATTCAGGAAACGCATACTGAATTCAAACTTAAAAATGAACGAAATGACACCCCCATGCAGAGAAATTATTATTTCACGACTTAAAAATCCGTACTCCCATTTTTTTTTCCAATCCCCAAAGCAATGATTTTACCATTGTTTTGCTACAGATAAAACGATTAAATATTCGCATAAAAAGTGCTTATCAACAGACATACAGTCAAATATTCGCATAAAAATTCGTAAAAGAATGAAAAAATGTATTTACTGAAAGACGGCACCAATGTATATAGTTGTCACGTAGAATTTTGACGCGATCTGTTAACCAGTTTGTTGACAACTATTGGTTTAGTTGGTCAACCAAAAGTATTCTCTGCGGTTTTTGAAATTGATAAAAAAAAATACGGAATAAAGAGTTTGTCTCATATATTGTGTTGCTAACGAAATTCTTGTGCTGAAGCGTTTGAAAACGTCGTATTTGTTGAATGTAATTGACCTATTTCACGCGCTTCCCATTGGTCCTTAAAATTACGTTATTTTTTCAAAATTGATGGACGCCGTAGGTGGGAAAACATTCAATTGTCCTCATACACGAATGTGTTATTCACATGGATTATTTGTGTTCTATGTAAAAGATGAAGTTACCTTGGAATTTTTGCGAACTATTAGTCATATTCATATCAGCAATATGGCCCGTCGGAGGCATGATCCCATTTACGGACTCCATCTTGGTGGAATGGGCAGAGCGTAGTGAAATAGGTAATTTTGCGCAATGATACTGCGTCAAATTACACATCGACCCTTTTATGCGAATTTTTGACCAAAATCTCGACGAATGTCATCGACCAAGCACCGTATTCGCCAGATATGCGACTTTTTTCCCCGTTCCCTAAACTCCAATGACCATTTCGTTTAAGACGTTTTGAGTCCATAAAACAAAATTCGCAGAAAATGTTGAAGGCCATACGGGAAAATGCCTATAAGAAATTTGGATGATTAAACCAGTATTTTGTGTTTTATTGAACAATTCTAGTTTTTATTTGACTTAAGGTACAGAGTGTCCATTAAAGATTTGTGCCATAACTTAACTTTTGAACGTAAATACATAATCGTGTATCGTTTTCAGCATGTACAAAGAAACCAAAATTTTTGTGTGATCTATTCGTTTATTGCAGAAACTGCTCGTAGGAGGCACTGGTATCGACAGAACACCAACATTTTTGTGTGACGTAACCGTAGAGAAAGTATTGTGTGAATATGGTTTGCCTCCCGCTAATCTTCTTTTTCACTACCGACCCGGTCTCCAAAACGTTTTCATCCAGGTGTTAATCGACTTTTTATCTTGTGGTTCTTTACCATAAGTTAACTTGTATTTCTTCTGAACACTGATTGGTGATTTGTTTTATTGGTAAGCCATACTACACTGCGCTTACTCAATGGTAGATGCTATATTTTGTTCTGTCTATGCCAATGTATCCTATGAGCAGTTTCTGCAATAAGCAAATTACAGGGTGGCAGGACAGTGGAGACAACTTTCAATATGTTTTGTAAAAAATTTCAATACACACAAAAAAAATGTGAAGGTAATTTGGTTTCCGAAATGTACATCTGAGTCAATAAAAATTCTAATGTGGATTAGGGTTTTCAGTGTTCCTTTAATTAGTATCCTTTTCACAGATGAAAAATTATTCACGAATGAGCTGTCACACAATCACTAAAATGACAGAATCTGGTCAAGAGAAGTCCCTGGACCACATCATCACACATCGCCAAAATCAGTCTTGGTATGGGGTAAAAACAGAGCGAATAGCAAAATATCCCTCGTTTTCATCGATCACGATGTGAAAATTAACCAAGAAGTGTACAGACGAAACTTTCTGGTCCCCTAGGGTCAGCAGCACTTTGGCAATCAGGAATGAACATTCTCACAGAGCAAAAACAACACAATAGTGGTGCAAGGCTCATTTTCCAGACTTCATCACATTTCAAAAATGACCACCCTATTCTCCAGATCTCAATCCGATGATTTACAGTATATAGTCAATTTCAGAGGCCAGGGCCTATGCTAAGCGCCACCCGAGTGTGGAGTCCCTAAAGCAATCCTTTCGTCGGGAATGGGACCGTTTGTCAGTGGAAGAGCTGCGGCAAGTGGCAGAAATTTCTTTAAGCGTTTGAAGCTGTGCATTCAAAAGGCAGCCACTTTGAAAATCTCTGGATATATTGTACCCATAAAAATATGTTATATATACAGAGGTTGAGTCAAAAGTAGTGGCCGACTCGGGAGGGGGATTAGAGTTTGACGAATTCTGGGCGAAGACCATTTACCACAAGGATATATCGCAGTTTATTAAGAGAAAAGAGTGGGAAGAAACGTCAGTTCGAATTTGAATGCCATAGACATTGTGCCACCTGCGTCAGCCAGTGTAAAAATATGGCAGAAAAATTGGTGATACGCGGGCTCCTTCGTCACTATTGGGAAAAGGGGACCAGTGCGCGAGCAGCAGCTGCCGAAATTTGCAGGGTGGAAGGTTCAGGGTGTGACCAATGAACGGATAGCACGACGACGGTGGTTCTCCCGCTTTTCGTCTGGAGACGTGGGCCTGGAAGATGCGCCAAGGAGCGGAAGACCCAAAGAAGTGGATGATGAAGCCCTACGGCAACAAGTGGAAGCCAACCCAGGCAGCAGCACCTGTGGACTAGCGGCGGACATCGGGACATCACAATGGTGTGTGGTTCGCCCTTCTATTTTCATGCTCGAAGGGTTCGCCATGGGAAAGATGAACAGGAACTGCCGAGTTGTGCCCCAAGAGCTGACGCCCGCGGAAGCACAATAACGGGTGAAGGTGTGTCGTCAACTGCTGGAAAAAATCGAGGTTCTGCCACATCCAGTATACAGCCCCGAACTGGCACCTTCCGACTACCATCTCTTCGGCGCACTTCCTGCGTGGACGGCGCTTCGCCAATGTCAGTGAGGTTGAAGACGCCGCGCGTGACTTTTTCGCCCAGAAACCGGAGGAGTGGTTTCGCGAGGGCATCCGCCAACTGGCTGATCGTTGGATGAAGACCATCGAGCATGATGGAATCTACTTTGAAGATTATAAATGAGTGGTTCCTGTCTGGTGCCCATTTAAAATTTTGCGCGATGATCGGCCACTACTTTTGACTCAACCTCTGTATTGTCAGTTTTTTTTAATTTAACATGCCATAAAAAAATCTCTGAAGAAAAATTTGTCTCCATTATTTTTTTGTCCCCCTTTATGTCGGATAAACTTTTGGAGTTTTTTTGTAACATGCTGAAAACGATGCATGATTATGTTTTCACCCTCAAAAGTTATCAAATATTGGTATCATACACAATAATAGACTGCTTATTAAGCTAAGATACGAAATATATTAAAAACTTTAAAATTACTCTTTGAAATTTAAACAGAGTTATTATTCTGTTTGCAGTTTTAAAATTTTATTAAAATTCATGGTTTCTAGGCATATTGTTTAATAAATATTTATAATCTTGCTGCTATGGGTCTTCAAGTTATAAAAAAACTGGGTTGTTCTAACTCCTCCGCCTTGTCTCCATTAGTTGCTTCTGAAACCAATTGCAATCCCCTTGTGAACCGATGCGTGCTCGATGGCTATCGTGTTGAACATGAGCTCAGCATTTACACAAATATTCGTGTGTGGCCTTCCTCCAACGGAAAAAAAAATTGAAAAAATAAATCAATGATGAATCCAAAAGTCTTGGGCTCACGTCCCCATCTATATCATCTAAAAATTGCTACTTTATTTTTAAAACTCGAAAACTGAAAATGATAAAGATCAGTCATTAAAAGGAACAATGTTTTTAAATTGTTTATATTTATTTATAGCCTACAAGGCCTGCAAATGATTATATTTTATTTTTCTGTAATATGTTTAGTATATGCCACGTGCTGCAAACATATGTGTAAATTAAAAGTGCCCGTTCTCCTTAACGAGGAGAATAATGCCACCCTGTTATAGAAGAGCGATTCCTCGCTATAAAAGTTTCATTGTGCGCTATCGAACTGGGCTTTTCCTGCGGGAGCATTCGGTTTCCCTATTCTCTCGCTGTGCGTCACGAAGGTCAACGGGTCACGTGACAGGTGCCGGAGGGAGGACCAAACGCAAATGTTAGTCGATGTATTTAGAGATTAATTAATTTTACGTTGGTGGACTTAGATAATAATAAGGATAGTGACGAAGTAGTAAAGTTTTCCCGTAAAAAGGCTTTAACGGGAAAGATTATTCTGAATTCGCGTAAATTCGTTTCGTCTATTTCTGTGAGATTGATAGCTAATCTCCTTTGTGTCGGGGAACATGGGGGCTGTTGTTTTATGACGTCATCGATCCTGATATCCCCTTTTTCTTTCTTCATCTTTACGTGCAGTTTGCTTCTTTTCTTTTTTTCTTCAGTTTAGAAGAGATTTATAGTTATTTTACAGCTTCATTTCAAATAGTACGAAATAAAGAAATAGTCAAAATGGTCATGGAGAATAAATTTGATAAAAGAAATAAATTAGAAGGTTTCTTTGAAAAGAGGAATTTTAATAAATTTTTTTTTACTAAACATTAATAGATAAAATATTTAAAAACCTCAATAAAAAGAAGAAAAATAAACAAGCAAGCAATATTTAAAATTTACTAATTTATATTAAAAACTCAACAAAAATTTAAAAAGAGATTAATATGACCTGGATAGATAAAGCAATTTTAAATTTATATTTATTCGTTAACTTAATAATATTATCATTTATAAAGGTAATATGAAAATAAAGAATGTAAATTAAAATATAGTTCACCAATTACAGTCCTAATTATAGTTGATATATTAAGGATCTTGTAGGAGCGAATTGTAGATATTTTTGAAGTGAAAATCTTGAAGAAGGGAATTGAAAAGATTTGAAGAAACGATTAACTTGAAGAATTGAAGTAATGAAGAAATTGTTGAGTATCTTGAAGAAGGGAAACTGAAGATTGAAGTACTGTGACGGGTGAAGACGGATATTTTTTTTTTGAAGGAATGGTGTCCAAAATTAAAATTAGAAATTCAGAACTGTTTTCGAGATTTCTGTCTTCATCAGTTGGATTTTTTATATTAAAAGATCAAAACAGAAGCAGAAGATAAAATGAATAGTGAATACTTTTTAATTTTATTGTATTGCATTTGCATATAATTATTAATTTTTCAATAGAATTTCCATTTATTATTAATTTCTGTTGATGGTTTGTTTAGCCAAATTTGATTTGCTGGACATAAGATTGTTTCTTTTATTATTCTTATCTTTAAATTCATTTCTTTGTTTATGCTCTTTGTTTTATCCCAGTTTGCTTGTTAATATGATTTATATAAAGGTTGACTAGATGATTATTTTTATCTTTGTTTCTATATGCTCTTTCATGTTCCTTTATTCGTACTTGTAGTTATCATTTCTTTTGTCCAGTTAAAATGTGTTCACAATTTGACAATTGTTAGTTTTCCATTTTTCTTATTTCTTTGGCAAAATGTCTTTGAAACAGGGCTTATCAAAAGCATAAGAAGTCTATTTAAAATATTCTATGTATAATAACTAAAATTAATTTCATGATCTTCAACTTCGTCTTCGGATTCCAAGTCACATTAATAGCTTAATTTCTGTTCCTTTAATTTTTGTTGATGTTTTAATATAAATTTGTAAATATCATCTTTTCTTCAACATTTAATAGAAAACAATCTTTAATTATTTAAGAATAGTGGATGTATGGTCTGTGAGGATTTATTTATGGCCCATCCTCAATTGTTTAAATTATAAATGTATTTACAAATCTATTACTACTTTATGTTCACATTATTTAATATATATTTATCAAAAATAATTTTATTATGTAAGATTTATTAAAAAAAAATTATTTTTATAAATATTACATTTGAGGAATTTTAAAAAAAGTATTTTCGATAAATATATATTAGATTACATAAATAAGTAATAGTTTTGTAAATACATTTGTGAATTTCTAAAATTATAACCGTCATTGGATCATACATACATCTGATCATGTTTAAATATTGCTTGTTTTTTTTTTATTTCGTTATTTTTCTTGTTGTTGAAGTATTAAAGTTTACCTATTAATGCTTATTACAACCTGAATGTTTTTCTGTAGCTTTACGATCATTCTGCTTAAAGTTTATTTATAGTTTTATTTTAAACTTCATACAAATCTGAACTTTAAACATCTTATTTCAACCTTTATTTATTTATTTATTTATTTATTTATTTATTTAATTTTGTTTTGTAAGCATTTCTTATAATTTGTTAATGACTTTACAAAATTCATACAAAGTGAAAAATACGTGAATAAAATAGCAATAAATTACAATAAATAATTATTATATAAACGGATGAAGTTGAGCCATCTGTCTTGTATATGCATCTGCTTAACTGTTATTTGCTTTTTGTTTAATTAATCAAAAAAGTGAAGAAGACAAGAATATGTTTACTACTTTCTGATTCAGCTCAACATCTTTAAAATTTATTCTCAGAAGCTATCTCTTATTATTGTTTACAGTAATGGATTTATTTAAAATGGTAAACAGTAACTCATCCTAGACGAGAGGAAATGGCGTAGTCTCTTTTCCAATACCATTTTCCTCCTCTTCCTCCCTCCGTTATCCTGGTCCTGGCATTGTAATTCGTGAATGGCAGCCTTTCTATTTATACCCAATGAGACAGAAGCATCAGGAGAATCATTCAGGAGGGAGGAGTTTCGTTAAAAACATTATCCTAATCACATTTCTCTTTAATGTATTTTAATTGTTGTTTTTTTTTTTTCTCTCCTGCATCTTTCCTCATTTATGTAGTACGAGAGGTCAGAAACGGGTCTCCGAGAGTTGGAGAACATCTTCACGCAGCTGGAGTCGGGCGACCAGTCGCACCCGACCACTGTCACCAACTCCTCCATCATTGACGTATGAACAGCCAACTCTTTTTGACGAAGTCGTTGACCTTCAACTCCAGGGATTTATGGACAACCACCACCCCCTTCCCACCCCCTGGATTACAACACACTTTCTGACCAGACAAAGCAGGAGGTGATGATATTTTTAATTAGAAGGAAAAAATAATTTCTCACCCTCCTCTAGTGATACTTGGCCGATCACGTTTGTTTTACATCTCCCAATGAAAATCGTGATAGACAAATGTGTGTGCATGTGTGTGCGTGTGTTAATTATAATAGTAGTAAATCCTGTACGTAAACTGGTAGAGAAAATTGTTTGGGTTTTCTTTCGATGACTGCTCACATTCCATTAATTAACGAGAAACTCGGTAACTAACCTCATCCCACTTTGTGTGCCTGTCCTTTCTTATTTTAGCCAGTTAACCCCCCAGCCAGGTACTTAACCATCGCAATACACAAGTTTCCCTGCCAAGGTTGATGAATCTCCTGTGTTCAGTTGCCACGAATTCTCCTCCAATTTAAGCTTTCTTTTTAGTTTTGTTTGTTTTTTTAATGTATTGTAAATATTATATATATATAAGTATACATAAATATAGTGATAAAAATTGTGCCTAAAAATTTTATTATACATAAATCATTTTTGTATATTGATGATATACATATATCTATATATATTGTACATGTTTCATATTTTTAAGTCCATTCTCTTGAGTCTTCCCTAACTGTATCATATCTGTTGAAAGAGTTAGTCAAGAATTTTAAAGGAAACACTGTTCTCAACAGTGTTTTTTGTTATTGCTATTAAGTTTAAAAGGTTTATTTTGTTTTAATTTAATTCATAATCACCAGCTTTTAGAATTTCTTTAATATTATCGTCAACTATTCATTTCATGTTTCCTTACATTTTATTTATAATTAAGTTATTCAAAGATGACAGTGAACGACCTAAGAATATTTTCTACTTTTTATGGCATATAATGTGAAAAATTATTACAAACTATTTATTGTTATTATAATTATTATCAAATATTAATTTGCTCATCCTGTGCAAATCTATATTTTGACATGGAAAAGTGTAATTTTTTTATATTTTATTTTTTAAATAAAAAAAAAGTAATTTTCTTTGTGATTTTTGGCGCCATGATGTATTGTAATTCAAAGCAAAAACAAATGTACTTAATATGATAAAATAAAAACAACCACATGATATGGGAGGATTTTCTTTCTCAATTAATAATCTAGATAATGAACAGTCAACTAAGGTGAAAGTGGCCTGGTTTACTTTGATGGCATGTTTAAACATATTCATTTGGAATATTCAGCTTTTCCAAAGTGTCGTTAATCACGTCTTCATAGTCTTTCAGTTTACACTGGAAAAGGGAATAAATGATGAATGAGTAATGAGCAATCTCTAAAATAATAAGACCATATCCATGCAAAGTCATCAATTAAATTCTACAAATTCAGCAATTTAAATGAAGCTATAAAAATAAATTCTAGTTCACTATCCTATTTTAAATCTTTTATCAGAGTTTTTGTTTGAAAAGCCTTCCACCACCAACTATTGCCAAGTTTGAATCAGTTCAGGATATTATTACAAAGAATGTAGGGAGGCTCATTTTAAAGAGATCCAACTTAACACTAGATTCTAATATTCATTGGCAGGCTTTTTTAAATGTCTTTATTTTCATTTACTTCTATTTTAATGTTCATGTTAATCAATTGGAATTTTTTAAAACTACAATTGTGTTATTTACTGCCATTATTTCATCTTGAAACGTAGTTATTTTTATTCATGATTCGTCATCCCCTGCTGGTTAATGCGGGAGGGAGAAAAGAACATTCTCAACCAAATTAGAGTATGTATTTAAAAATGAATCTACAGTGTTTGGCAATGATTTACTAAGAAAAATTTCTCTAATGAAATTAAGATGGCAAAAGCGAGGAGAGAAAACCGCCAAATGTATTTTTTTTTTTTTTTTTTTTTAACTTTTTATGTATTACATAACAATGACTTCTATTTTTACAGCTTCAGAAGAAAAATTTTCAGTGAATGTTAAGGTTTTTTTTTTTTCATCTCCAACAATCTTACCTCCAAGATGGGGAAAGGTGTTGGATCAGGTGCATCCTCCCTGGACAGGTCCTCCATGGTACCTACCCGGCACACACCTTCGAGCCAATAGCCCTTAAGCAGCTGGCCAGACTTGGGGAAGTAATATTTTCCATAGCCGTGTTTCTGATCATTCTTCCACCTGCATTGGACCCAGTTTCCACCTGCTGTTATCATAATATTAATTATACTGTAATTTATTTGTAGTTCAGATAATTCTACATTATATAATAGAGAAATTTTTTTAGTTGAATGCTCACCATTGAAATGCTTTTTCTACTAATTTAATTTATTACATTGTTATTCTCATTTTATTTCTGTAATTTTGGTTTAAAAAATAGATACTCTTAACTTGAATTGGAAATCTGCTTAGATTTGATTGAATATATAATCAGTTTTAAAAATACTCGAAAGCCCGTTCCCCGACTGGAAACGTTTTCTGACATTATGCCATATTTTAAAATGATTGAATATCTTAACCTGATTAGTTATCCAAATACATGGTTTTGAACAATATTGGCTCATGATTTTCTTCAAGCTCACTTTTTTTAAATCTGCACCACGACTATTTCCTAATTTTTTAGAAGAAGCATTGATTGACTAACAACTGTTGTTAATCTTAAACGTTACTTTTTTCTCACTGAATGTGTGATTTAAAAAACCCAAAAGTTTCTTTATTTCAGTTAGATGCTAAACATAGCTTAGCGAGATGCCTTCATGGATGATTCCTCATTGGCCACCTTTAAAAGTTAACACCACATTCTTTGGAGGAAAAGGGGGAGAGTGTTAACCCATTTAACTTTTTATTTTTCCAGTGTTTACAGTTCTCCCACGTTTTTCCTTATGCCTACTTCAATGAATCGCAAATGAAGCACGAGAATGCATGATGGCGTTTCTACTTATTAACGGGTGTATGTGCTTACTTCTCATTTAACATTGTAAATAGGAAGTGTTATAGGGTTTTCCAGGAAGGCATCACTGGGATGAATTTGACATCAGTTATCAGGATATGGAACTTTTTCAAGGTCATAACAGTAATATTTTCATATTCAGTATTCTGCATTGCATAAATAAACATTAGATGCATAAGTAAGAAGAAATCAAGTGGCATATAACGTGATTTGAATGATAACCACAGCGTTTAGAGTTTGAGGAAATCGTTTTTTAATATCCTCGGTTTATGATCCTCAGTTTATTGTTTCTTTGAGTGATGCAATTTCTAACAAAGGTGTGCATATTTATTGGCATTTAGTTTCGTTTTTCTTAACATGTTGCCTTCAGGCTAATATGGCTTATTTATTTGATGTTCGAACTTAATTAATTTTTTTTATACATTAACAATATTTTTAAAGCTATGGAAAAGAATAACTTTTATTAATGCCTTTAATGGTTGGTAAAAAGATAACTTGAGTCTGGCTTCCTTTGACTTTGTCTCTTGGATAATTACGATAACATTGATAATGTCATGTTCACAGCCTACAAATGTGAAATGTAATTCCCGAATATTTTAAAAAATTGCTCTCCATCCTATTTGCAACAGGATAGCATTAGGAAGTGTACAATTAATTTTCATGATCAACTATTTTACTGTTTCTACTATAAATAATCATTTCTCATAATTCTTATTGTAAATAAACAAACTAGCTTTCTAGATACAGTAATCTCACATAGGCAATTTTTTTTTCATCAACTTAACGAGTTTCTTTTCATGCATTTGCGTTTTGAAAATTCTCAACTGTCATGTGGTCATCTGTAAGAGAAGACCTGGCCCTTAGAGAAATTTAATATATTAAGCATTTCAGTAATTATATTTAACAACGTATTTCTGAAATGAGATACTTCTAAGAATATAATTAGCAATTTCTTTATCTGACCAAACAAATATAAACTGTTTTTCATATCATTATCATAGTAATTTGTTATTTTGAGATTGCTGCCTTGTAGGCTGTGAAATCTTAGGTTTGAATTTCACACTGAGAACCCAATATTTGTATACCTAGGGCATGAGGTGTTTGAATTTTATTAACACGTTAAGAAGAAGTTAAAGAATTAAGGGCAGAATTAATACATTATTATTAAGCAGAGTTTTAGATTTCTTTATAGAAAATTTTTTCAACACTTCAATATGTGTGTTCTGTTAACATTTGAATTCAGAAAACCTTAGAGAAATTAAGCAAGTTTATACTTTTTAAATAGTGATTTGTCCTTATACGGGGGGGGGGGGGCTCGTTAAAGGATTAAGGGATGATGAGTGCCCACCATCTTTGCTTCTGAAGTGTCACATCACCACTTTTCCTAAATAATACATATTTTTAGTCGAATAGTCAAATCTAACATCGGTCTGATTGATTTTTTTTTTTCTTAATTAGAAACCCATTATACCAAAAACACACCTTGTTCCGTATGATCTTTAAAGTTTATAGGAAAAGCATTTAGGAGGGAGTTTTTAAATTAGGTTACGATTGTTATTATTATTTTAGAGTGAAGTGTTTATTTACTTAAACCTTTTTATGAAAAGTAAAAGTAGGTCATGAAAGTAAGAAAAATAATAAGGAAATAGTGCTTTTAAATCTATATTCTATTCTGGTCTAAAATCGAGCAAGAATTTCATGAAGAAGTAAATGCCATAAACTCTAACGGATAATGAAAGCAACACTGAGGTTATTTAGGGTTTGAATGATAATTAGTATGCAATACGCAGTTAATTTTTCAATGGAATTTTCATTAAGTTTTGTACTACTAATTGCATTAACTTTGCTATTGCGTTGAAAGGGAGGGAGGGGGTGTGCGGCGGCTCGACGATTAACGGACGTGGAGAATGCTTACCGTCAGGTTATAGAATGAGACCCCCCACGTCAATTCATTAAAGTATCGCTTTTGCGACAGACTTGTTTAAAATAAGAGTTTATGGAGGGAAAGCGGGCACAAAGCCATCACTTTTCCACCTTCCCTCCACGACCAATATTTCCCATTGCGCACTTGAGATCTTAACAAAGGCCGACGGTGCGAGTAATGTTTTTTGGGTATCCAGCTAGTATGGGTTTGAGGTAAAATTTGAAATATTACCTTTTCTAATATTGTTTTAAACAGAAATAAAGTACGTAGTCCATGAATGGTCTTTAGAATATTTAATATATTTTTTTATTTCGAAATTCAGAAAAATATTTATAATTAAAATATTTAATTTAAATGAAATTTCTTTTCTCTGGGCTGTTGTCCTATGCCACTGTACGCTAGGTCGGATTGGCCTAATGGGCTTAGGCACAAGAAACTGAAAAGTTTACATCGCACGGATCGTACCAACTCTTGCGCTCTCTCCATTTTGAAATGCTTGGTTTAATTGATCAGAAATCCAGGTTTGTGGGTCGATTTTTCAGGGCTTCATTTATGTACATCTATTTCATGTTTTCTTTAATTTATTTAACGGGGGGGGGGGGGGGGACATTACATTAGACTGTTATGTATTTTTTTTTTTTTTGTAATAATAAGTTAACCCTAATAACATGAATGTAAAGAAATTGAATTATTATAAAACACTTAAAATTTACTTTACAGGGACAACTGTTATAAAGTCGCATTTATGCCAAAAGGTTATTCCGTCGTTAAATAAATTCTTCGCTATAATTGAACAAAATTGAATCAAATTTTCCCCCAAATTGAATCAATTCCCGAACTGCGTCGTGCTGTGCTGTGAAAAATCGTGAGCGTGGAGAAAATAGTGAGCTTCAAGCTCCTCAACGTTCACATCGATTTCCCAGTCAGATCGCAGTCCCCCCAAGAAATCTCGCTGCCGGCAGCAAAGCCATGACACCGACATAGCTACGAAGGGACTGCGACCGCCGACTGCTTTAGCAAGAGCTTGACAGCGTCTGGTTAACGTCTCCGCGTCTGCGATAGCCACAATCACCTTCACCTGCAAGGTACGGGCAACGCTCCACCGATAAAGGCGATTTGCAGACGAATGATTCATCTTCACCCACCGTACTTCTGAAATTGATTATACTCTCACATAGGCTTCATTTCTCAGCCAATCCATGATTTTTAGTCAAAGCTTAGTAACCGGGGTATACCAATATGACTAGTATTTCAGGCGTTATTTTTCAACTTCATTCAATTTTAGTTTTATAGCAAGAAAATGGCAAGCAAATGTTTTGTAACAAAAATTGCACACCACGCAAACTCACACACAAGCACACAGACTGTCCAATATCAGCATATTAATCTTCATAATGTTTTTTGGCCGCTTAAGTTTCCCTTTATCGCATTAGAAAGATCCCATTTGTAGACATGACATATTGGAGATTATTATCTCTAATTTAAAAGCATTTTGAGATGCCAAAAAATATGTTAACTGTTATCGAATTAGAAACGTTGCACAAACGTTTCTATGCAAATTTGTTTTAATCCGTTTTTATGCAAAATAGTTTGAGGTCATTTGATTCAAACTAGTAAAGAATGAGTTGGGCGAGTATAATCAACTAGCGGTTAAAACCTAACGCATCCTATCGCTTCAGCGCATGCACGTTTAGGGTGTTGCTAAAAGGGGAAATAGTAGCATACAGATGCGATGATTCTGTGGTGATTTTAGCAGTGAGAGAGCAGAATCTTTCCTTCTTAAAATAATATTTTTATGCGGGTATCGTTTTTTTTTTTTTTGTTATAGATTTTCTACTCCATTAAAAAAAAAAATCAATCACTTAAAAATATCATAAAATCAATAACGCTTTATTCAGAAATAAATTAAATTAAAATGAATAACAACAAGTTACAAAATTAAAGAAATCATCACCATTTCAAAATTCCTTTTGAAATTAAAATAAATTATCTTTGATGTTAGAATGATATCACAAAGTTTTTGATAAGTATCGCTTTTTTTTTTTTTGTATAACCATACAAAACTTGGTTATATGGCTCTCTTCTATACGCTATGGTATAACTAAATAATGTTATATTGTTTAAATAAGTTATATTTTATCAATTGACCAACTTCCTTTTATTTTATTTATTTTTTTAATTTTGTATATTTATTTATGCATTAACTCGGCATTCTAATGCCTTCTGAAAATGCCAATCATTTTGTATGTTTCATAAATGAAAATAAAATAAAGAAATAAATAAAAATAAAAATTTGTAGAGGTTTTTATTACATTACTACAGTATATAGATTACTCTTACGGTCAATTTAAGAGTATTAACCTAACCTATCCTTAAATTAAAAATTTAAGAAATACAATTTTTTTTTTTTTTTGTAGTAGAGTAACACCGCCCCCTCCCCATTAAAATTGACATTCCCATATTCCCGTCATTACGAATTACACGAATAATATTGACAACAGCTGTCATTGTCAAGATTCTCTTGATATCTTGAAAAATAAATTTTGAAATGCAGTTTTATTAAATTTACTCATGAATTGACCTTAAGGGTATTCTATATATTGTTATAATGTAATGAAAACCTTTACAACTTTTTATATTTATTTATTTCTTTAATTTTATTGATGAAACATACAAAATAGTTGGCATTTATAAAATTTAAAATAAAATAAAATAAACAAAAAGAAGTTGTTCAATTAAAAAAATATAACGTATTTAAACGATCGAAAATTATTTAGTTATACAAAAAAGCATTTTAATCAAAAATTTTGTGATATTCTAATATATCAAAGATAATTTATTTTAATTTCAAAAGCAATTTGAAACTGTCATTTATTTAATTTGAAACTGCCAATTTATTTTAATTTCAAAAGCAATTTCTTTATTTTTTTAAGTTGTTATTTATTTTAATTTAATTTATTTGAAATAAATTATTCCTGAATCAAACTATATTGATTGTATTATTTTTTTTAAATACAATAGAAAATCTATAACAAAAATTAACACAAAAAAAAAAGATACCGCATAAAAGGCAAATTAATTTACAGTTTTTAAATAATAGTTATTAATTAAAAATACAAAATGAATAACTATTATTTATTGTATTCCAGGGTTCTTGTGTCTCGTCCTTCTCTAAATATCTATCAGTTTACAATTTTTACAAATTGGTTTCATACAATTTTAAATGAATTTCATACATTTTTAAATAGCTTTAATACACTTTTAAATGAATTTAATACGCTTTCAAATAGATTAATACATTTTTAAATGAATTTAATACGATTTAAATAAATATAATGCGTGTTTTATTTCAGTGTAAATGGTGTTTAATTACTAAATTGAGTATATAAAAAAAATATTTTTAATGAAACCTTGATTTAGTAAATTTTACGGTAAATTTATTTTTTATTATTCTAATTCAATTGCAGAATACAAAACTGTAACATAAACAAATAACACAAACGTAAAAAGAGTAATTAACTGTGAATTAAACTGACGTATATACAGTAATACTAGAAATATTTATTCTTCAGTATTTCTGTACTGAGAGGGTATTTCACCGATAAATACATTTAAAATCGTATTAAATTCATTTAAAAGTGTAAATCTATTTTAAAACATTTGAAATTCATGTAAAATTGTATAAAACGAATTTGTAAAACTGTAATATTACCGTATTTTTTTTAAGTTTAATTACACAGTGGTTAACTGTTACTCCTTTTACGTTTGTGTTATTTGTTTATGCTACAATTTGGTTTTCTGTAAGTGAATTAAAATAATAATAATTTAATGTAAATTTACTAAAACAAGGTTTCAATAAAAATGGTTTTTTACTTAGTTTAGTAATGAAATTCAATTTAACTGAACTAAAACACATTATATTTATTTAAAATCGTATTAAATTCATTTAAAAATGTATTAAGTCTATTTGAAAGAGTATTAAATCCATTTGAAAGCGTATTAAATTCATTTAAAATCGTATTAAATCTCTTTAAAAATGTATGAAATTCATTTAAAATTGTATGAAACCAATTGTAAAAACTGTAAGAAAGAGAAAATATTGTAAACTTTTAAGTGAGAAGGGATTGCTTTCCCGCTGCTAAATCACCACAGAAGCAACACCGTAAATGCGCATGCGCTCAGGCGATGGGATGCGTTGAGTTTTAACCGCTAGTTTAACCATAGAATTTGATCAGCATGGGAAAAAAGGACGACTTCGAAAAGGAGCCATCCATAAATTACATCACATGTTAAGGGGGAGGGAGGGGGTCAACAAAGTGTGACATCGTGTGACAGGGGGGGGGGGTTTAAAGATTTTAAGCTTAGTGACGTCACATGTATAAATCCCGCAGCCGAAGAGAAAGACAGGCCGCGGCACTGAAAAGTCGCCTGACCATAGTGGTCTGAGCAATAATCCAACTTTCATTGTCTCCATCTTGAATTTTAACAATCAGTGTTTTTTCGTTTGTTAGAAACAATGAAGGTTGGATTGTTACTCGGACTGGTATGGTCAGGTGACTTTTCAGTGCCGGGGCCTGTCTTTCTAGTTGGCTTTGTATAAATCTAAAGTATTAAAACTCTAACGAAAAACTTTAAAATTTTGCCGACTCTGTCAATATAATAATATTATAAGGTTTAAATTTGTTTGTATCACTTTTTGGCACCTGGCGCCCGCGTGGGTTCACGCTCGCTGTACCTTTAGGTCAGCGCGTCGGCCGTCTTTGGCACGTGCCAGGGAAGTTCTTTGTTTGATAAATGATGACGATGCTATATGGTTGGATGAAGGAGATGTTGACACATCGAATATTCCTAACATTATCCAAATGGAGAACGAAGTGACTGCTATGCCAGTGATAAATAATATAAAGGAATGGGTTTAAAGTTCATGGACATAAGATGATTAAATGAAACAGATCGTTCATTTAATTCGTAATGTTTTGTAAATTTTCTAAAATGTTTGATTTATTGTTCATTTTATGAAATAGATTTTAAATAGTTGATATAAATAATTTTGGAAGTGCTGTTTTAATTTTAAAATTTCTAAATTTAAAATCGCAAAATAAGTGACGTCACACAAGGGGAAGGAGGGGGGAGGGGGCAACACCACTTAAAGAGAAAGCCTGAGCGCGGAAACGTCATACATTGTTAAAACGTCATAGGTAGTCATCTTTAATCGCATTTCTACCAATAATAAGCCCTAAATTATGACAGGTATGATGATGTAACAATGCATGAAATTTTCGCGCTCAGGCTTTGAGTAGAGGTGGTGTTTGGGGGGGGGGGGTCACACTAACGTGACCACATGTGATAAGGACGGGAGGGGGGATTCCAAAAGTGATGAAATTCGCGTGACGTAATTTATGGATGGCCCCAAATGGACTCATTGTTGATGTTCGTCTAGCTGGAGCCACGATTGAAACATCAAAGCAGTTGAATGAATTCTCGAAAGGTGCGAGAGATCCAGAGTATTCAGCTGTTGAAAAATGATAGTCTTTGTCTCACTCATGAGCGAGACTGCCTTCGTTTAAAATTACTTGTATGGAGAAATAGTGCAACAATTGATAAATAACTATAACCAACAAAAATAAATATACAAAATATAAAAATTTCTGAAAAAATTAGCAAGAATCAAAACTGAAAAAATGATTATCATAAAAGAATAAAATAGTCTGCTAGAATACTCTTCCAAAGACTGTTCTGAAGAATTATGTATTGCTTTTGTGGTTGTATTTGCCTTAATTTCCTTTAGCTGTAGCACTTCAGCATTAATTTTCCCGTATACTCTTTTAGGTTTTGCATCTACGCTTATACACTGAGTGAGCATATTATTATGACCACCCTGTCAGTATCTCGTTGGGTCACCTTTCGCCTTTAATACTGCGGCGATTCTTCGTGGCATTGATTCCACGAGATGTTGGAAGGTGGTGGGAGGGATCTGACACCATGCCTGATGGATAGCACTGCCTAGTTGTGCTAGATTGGACGGTGGTGGATCCAGCCGTCTGATGGTTCGTTCGACTTCGTCCCACAAATGCTCAATTGGAATGTGATCTGGGGATTGTGGAGGCCACCGAAGTAAGGTAAAGTCCCCCTCATGTTTCTGGAACCAGTCCTGCACAATACGAGCTCTGTGGCATGGCGCGTTGTCTTGCTGGAAGTAGCCATCTCCATTGAGGTACGCCATCAACATGACAGGGTGGACTTGATCGGCGACGATACGGAGGTATGCTGAGCCATCCAAACGTTGTTCAACACGTATTAACGGACCCAACGCATGCCAGGAAAACATTCCCCAGACCATAACACTGCCCGCACCGGCCTGAAGGGTTGTACTCATGCATGCGGGGTCCATGCTTTCGTGCTGTTTCCGCCAGATTCTCACGCGGCCGTCTGCATGATGTAACCGGAATCGTGACTCGTCAGACCACACGATTTGTTTCCACTGCTCGATAGTCCAGTCCTTGTGCTCCTGAGCGAATTGGAGTCGTTTCCACTTGTTGGCTGCAGACAGGTCTTCGGCTTCCGTATCCCATGCGATGCAGTGTGCGGCGGACAGTGCATTCAGAGACCGTTTTGGAGGACCCCTGATTAAGGCCAGCAGTGATTTGATGCACAGTTGCCCTTCTGTTATCCTTTACCAGTCGTGACAGTCTCCGTTCTGTCCGATCATCAACCATCCGCGGGCGGCCACGACGCGAACGTTCAGACCCCGTCTTCCGGCTAACCGTCCAGTCTTTAAATACTTTAACGACGGCTGCTCTTGAGCACCCCACGAATGCTGCTGTTTCGCTGATACTCGCTGCATAGCTCCGAGCACCTACAATCATCCCGCGTTCGAAGGCTGTTAAATCGCGTCGTTTACCCATAGTTGAAGAATGGAACACGTCTACTATTGTTGACGACACTCAGCTTCCCTTTTTATATTGGTCCGGTCCGCTAGCAACATTGCGGCGACGTCTGTGCGCGCATTTGCATACACATATCAGGTGGTTATAATAATATGCTCACTCAGTGTATAAAATGAGCCTGAAGTGATGAGCAGTCTGTGAAGCAAATCTACTGTCGTGTCTATTCGTGAAGATTTTCTTTGTGGACAGTTCTGTGTATTGTCTGTGAAGTTTGTTTCTCGCCTCGTTCTAATAAATACTTAGCCAGAGAGATATGTTTCCTTGAAGCAAATTTTTCGCAAAAACTTCAGTTATATTTACTTTAATGGTTAACGATTTGAGTTTCAAAAGAAGAGATGTCACCTTATTTCATGTAAAATAAAATTTAACACGCTTCAAACTTGCACGTTCTGAATTTCCTATCCATTTATCAAATAATCGCCTATGATAAAATTTGTGACTCCTTTCTCTAAAAAAATGAAAATTCTTTGAAAGCTCAGGTTTGCGCAGCAGGCTTTTAAGTGTCAGACAGCCAGAGATACTAGTTTTAATTTGTATTTGGCCAGAGACCTGTATAATAAACTAAAACTCTACCTTTTTTTACAATTTCATTTAATGTACTCAAACAAAAACACTCACATTTTCCAAAACCGTTCCTGGGCTCATCTGAGGCAATATTGAGAGCTTATCCTTTTAAAAATAACGGAAAAGCAATGTGAAAATATAGGGTGTACACAAATGATTGCCCCAGTTTCATATTTTATTGTAGGTGTATTATTTAACATATCATCACGAAACTTTTCAAATAATAGAACAACCCGCCAAGTTTTTTTTTGAAAAATATCCGGCAGATGTGTGTTTCAGCTTGCGATCGCTAGAAGGCTACACCTGCAAAATTGATGGAGCGGTCGAAAGCTGAAACTTGCTAGATACGGAAATGATGATCAAGAAAGCTGCCATGATCTCCACGCTCCCCTGACTTAAAGCCCTTGTGATTATTTGTATAGGGATATTTAGTGTTTGTGCTGCTCTTACCGGCTGATCTGCCATTACCTGGTTCGTATCACCGATCTTTTGCTCATTGACAGAGACACGCTTCATTGATTACAGATTTTATATCTGTAGAGTCACTAACGGGGCACATTATCGAGCACCTGTAACATGGCAAAAAAAAACAAAAAAACTTGGCGAGTTGCTCTGTGTACTTGTAAAGCTTCATGATGATATGTTAATTAATACACCTACAATAAAATCATGAAACCGTGGCAATCATTTGGTACGCCTGAGACTTGTGAAATGTGAAATAAACTAGGACATGCTTCAGTAAGGCATGCTTCACGAGAAACTGATCATGTTTTCACACAGTGGGAACATTCTACTATCTACAAGTAGAACAATTTCAGTTAATCAGGTTAGTGGAAATTTATTTTTTTCCGCCTAGATGGCCAAAATTACACATTGTGCGCCGCCGGATATTGAAGCGGATCCTTATAATAAAATCCCGGATTTCTACAAGGACGGAAAAGTTCGTCTACATTGGTGTCTGGAACGTCGTGAATGGACACGTGAAGACTGGAAAAAAGTTATGCGGTCTGGCGAATCACGATACACGTTATTTTGTACCGACGGTGGGCAGAGGGTTTGCCGGGAGCCCCTGAAGCAATGGATCCGGTTCTGGAGGTGAAGACATGGTATAGAGTGTCTTCTTCCGGTATGGAACTGGTCCTGACATGTTGGAACGACAGCAAGACCCTCTACCAACAAATCTGCTAAAACTATACTCTGTCCAACGAAAGTTTAACTGGACACGCCCACTCAACTTTCGTTGGATAGAGTATAAGGGAACGTCTGTTGAATGCCTGGTCTTTATCGATTTGCACCTTATTGACAATGTCAAGTTATCTACTCGGGCCCAAGGTAGGGGAGGGGATTCAATAAAATATTAAACAGGAGTTTCTATTCATTGTGTGTATTTGTGAATTTTTCTAAATTACATGTTCGTACAATGTTTTAATGCCATACAAATTCATCATCAAATTCGATCATCTTCGAACTTATTAATCTTGTATATTCATTCATGACATGTTATTATGAGTTATATATTATATACCATATCTTAGCATCGAAAATTTCCGATGGTACCATAATGGTATTTTTAGAACACGTACCATTGAACCAATTTCGGGCATCTTCGAACTTACTAATTTCTCGCTATATTCATTCACAACACGTCGTTACAAGTTGGTTTGATGTATTACTTACAATATCTTAGCACTGAAAATTTCTAGATGCTGTCATAATGGTACCATTTGAGTACCATTGTACCGATTTCGATCATCTTCTAATTGGTCCGTTTGATGATCCATATGTATCGATTGACGAAAAAAGCTTTTGAATTTCGGCTTCCCCCAGTGATAGGATAAAACACCTTTCGGTACATACTAATGGATTAATGGTCTCGAATTGAATCATACAGGCAAAGAACTGGTAGGAGGTCTTTACTTGATACATGCCAAAGACAGAAGGCACTCGATTCCATGTATCGAGTAAACAATTTTTAATCACTAAATTTTTCAAAGCTATTTAAAAGCTTTTTGAATAACTTGGTTGTTTAAGACATTATTTTTGCCCGATGTTTTAACTTTGAATATTTCAAAAAAATTCAAAGTTTCGCATACTTTTTTTTTTTACTACCTTAAGGATATCGTATTGGTTCCGCTGCTGTGTTTCGAAAGAGTTATACGATGCGTATGCAGATTTTAGATTTCCATTACACTTGTATGTTCTTTGAATCTTTTTTCGAAATTCCTCCGTCATACAAATACAACACTTCAGTTCATTTTCCTTTCTACATCTGTGCATAGTGTCCCACTGACTGTGGTTAAGGTTCCATCTTTGTATTGCAGTGTCTTGGCAGAGTGGTCATCTTGTGTATGAAAATTGTTTAATAAATGTAAAGGTCATTCAAAACTGTTGCTTCTTTAGCTATTGTTTTGGTTCATATTTCTAGATCACATGATCTATGACCTTGTCCATTGGTGTTAATGATGCTTTTATCGTTCGGATTTCTGTAAATTTTTTGTTTATGGTACATTCAATGGTCTTATTACCATTGATCTCATTCCTGTCAGCGTATATAGTCCAGTGGCGGATCTAGAACTTGGTCGGGGGGGGGGAGCTAATCAGGTGGTTTGGCTAATACAGTATAAGTTATATAAGTTATTTCAAATAACCACCCCCCTCCCCAGGGAAGTGATGATCCTGAGATCTTTCCTATACTGAAGTTTGTAAATGTAAATTTGTAAAATTATTGCAGTATCTAACTGATATAAGTTTAGGACCAATGGGGGGGGGGGGGGGGGGGAGGTATAGCCCCTGTAGCCACCCACTTAAATCCGCCACTGTAGTCTAATGGGAGAGTTGAGTCCTTGTATATCATACCTTGATGGTTACATTTTCAGAACATTTATAATAGCGTTAAACTTCAGCAAAATGGTGTCCTTCAGTTAATATCTACGATAAGATACTAGCGTACTTGGTTCTCAAGATGAACCTCAGAGGAATCAAGTGTGAAAAGTGGATTTTTCAAACCACACTCTTGTATTAAATTGTTTTATATTTGTTATATTACTAACACTAATTTTTGGGAAGGCAACTGTATATAAATAACTTTCTTTAATCGTAGCCAGAATGGAACCTCTGACATTAGAGTTGAAATGCTAACGCTTTATTTATAAAAATAGACGAGTATACGAAGAAATTTACATATTTCAACGGACTTTTTCAATTTAGTAAATTTGAATTTATTTTGTATATTTAGCATCTACTTGGGAAGCCTTTTACAACGACGCCCCACATACTTTATAAAAACGCTCAACAAATTTTTCAATTTTTTAACAGTTTTAAAATTTGAATTTGAAAATTTTACGCGTTAACATAAATTGTCATCGGCACTACGTGTACCAAGTTTCAGCTCTCTAGTTTGTCGTATGCTACTTCATTTTTTTCTAAGCTGTTAAGTATTTTCCAAATCCATTTTTAAAGATGTGTATCATATATTTGGCTTAGGTAGGATTGTGCTCTTCTCTTGTCAATGACGGGATTGTCTTTTATTTGTACTTGAAATTAGGTGCTTCATAATTCATATTTGATATACAGGGTGATTCAGTCAATTTCTGACCATTTCAGTACTATGATTTATTGACTCATTAATGTGTACAAACTTAGAATTTCAGTATGATATTTTAGGCAGTTCGGAGTTTTTATTCCCGTGGAAAAGTCTTGATGATATGCTCAATGTGGCCACCACGAACGTTTTGAACTGCTCGCAACCGAATGGTGAAGTTCTTCATAACTCTATCCAGGATTTCTGCATCCACAAGGGTGCAGCAGTCGACGATGCTTTCTCGCAGCTGGTCTAGGGTTCTTGGTGCTGTAGTGAACACACTGTCTTTAAGGAACCCCCAGAGATAAAAATCACATGGGTTTAGGTCAGGGCTCGTAGGGGGCCAAAGAAAGCCACCCCCGAATCGATCTGGAAATCTGTTTGAAATGACACGATTTCCGAATTTCTGATTGAGAAAGTCTAGCACTTCATTAGTGGTGTGAGGCCTAGCCCCATCCTGTTGAAACCATTGATGTCGAAGCGGTATACGCCTCCTTCGCAGCTCGGGGATGAAGAAGGTTTCCAACATGTTAAGTTAAGCCTGTAACGTTACGATGCCCTCAAAAAAAAACGGACCAATGATGCCTGTTTTGGAAATCGCGCACCAAGCGAACCCCAAAAACGAACGTTGTGTTTATTAACGTTACCTGACAGATGGACGAAGGCTTCATCTGACACCCACAGGTTGTCCACAATGTCCTGACTGGCTTCCATTTCTGCTCCAAACTCCATCGCAAATTGTTGTCGCTTCTGTGTTCCAGTGTCTGTTAACTCCTGATAAACATGGATCTTATACGGGAACAGGTGTAAATCCTTTCTCAAAATTCGCCACGTCGTGGTATACGACAGCCCTTCTTCAATGGATAGGCGGCAAACAGATTTTTTGGTAGGGGAATCGACCAACCTTGTGCGAACATTTTCGACAACTTCGGTCGTTCGAACACGAGCTTCGCTCCCGCCTTTTTTCTTGCCTTTAACACGTCCAGTGGCACGAAATTGCTTGACAAAAACCATGATTGCTTGCCTGTCTGGTGCGTCTCGACACTTATACTCCTTCCGGAACTTTCTTTGCACGGTTACAGGCGATTTTGTCTCGAAATACCATTCGACAACCTTGCATTTCTGCTCTGTTGATAAAGCGGACGCCATTTTTCAACAATACGATTTTCATGCAGCGCCGCTGCAACAATACAAACTCCAACTATTTAGAAATTCGATATGGCGCTCATATTCTTTCAATTGTTTATCCCTAATGCACGTCATTCGAGTGAAATGGTCAGAAATTCACTGAATCACCCTGTACATATTACTCTTTATTGTTTTTTATAGAGTTCTTTGAAAGTATCCGTTGGGTCAATATTCATTAGGGTAAGCGAATTATAATGTGTGCGAATCATCAGAAGCACCATAAACATTTGTTAAGGTGAATTGGGGTAAATGTGATGTAAGGAATCAAAATCGTAGGTTGTGTAAATCTTTGACGAGATAAAGTTTGAAAGGCCATCAGAAAAACAATGTACAGATAAGCAACTGACAAACGCACGTGTTAACTTTTGAGAATTACAAACTGATGTTTTAATGTAAACTTCAAAATTCTACCTTTTAGCGATTCCAAAGAAATAATATTTTAAAACCACGTCAATGTATAATATTTTATCACGACTTAAGGCTATTGTGATACAACCTGTGACAATAAAGTTTGGTGAATGATGGCAATTGAGAGTGGACTGCTCGCTTACATGAAACAGCAGTTACTATCCTTCAAAGTAATCCCCGTCGATGGTAATGCACTTCTGGGAACGCCTGTACAAGTCCTGGAAACTCCTAGCGTAGTCATTTTTAGGGGTAGCCTTCAGTTGGGATAGCTAACATTACGTTGGATGTCTGGCCACTTCGAGGGGCGTCTTCTACGGTGTTCCGGCCTCCTCGGAACCGTTTAAACCACTTATAAACACACTTCAAAGTAATAGCACTTTCTTTGTAAACTGTTGTCATCATTTCATGAGTCTCTTTCGTTCTCTGATCCATTTTGGGTTTCGACCGCGCGTGCTACGCCTTCTCTCTTCAATGTCCTGTTTAAAAACAATAAACACACTCGCAGCGCTAATTCTCTCAAATTTGTTTAAACATGTCTCGACCTGTCTGGGGCAGGATACGCCGTTGGTGCACTCTTACGACCGTTAGCAATTTGACGTCATTCACCGAACTTTATTGTCACAGGTTGTAGCTTAGAATGTCTTAAAATAAGTTCATAAAGTTCTTGGGGTAAACAATTTCTAGAAAAACATTTTTTTTTGTTCATTGAAAAATTTTAAAATTTAAAAAGTACAAACATTACTGAAAAACGAAATTATAAACAAAGTCCTGAAAAACAAGTTTTGTTTACAAACAAGAAATTAAAGATTATAAATAATTGTAGCTTCTTAATATAAAATTAGTGGCGATGTTTTATCTAATACATCATTGCACATCAACACTACTAACAATTTATAGAAGGTGTTAGAATATTATGGCGGTACTTTCTTTGCAAGCGGAAACTAATTGTTCTGGATAAAAGGCTTTTTAAAAACTCATACAACTTTTGATTTCCTGGGGTCGAGATGAACAGACCTTTTTCATCAAAATTACGAATTACGAATTTCTGGTTTATTGTCGAGTTGAAGTTCATCTAAAGTTGCTTTCAACAAACCGAAATATTGATCTAAAACTTCTTTCACGAATACTTGACATCCTGAGGAATTTTAATATTCAGATTAAGACATTTCTTGAAACCTCAAAACCAATCTTCACCCGGAATTCCATTCTTAAGATCATGACTGTGCCGCAAATTCAAAGATCTCTTTCCTGAGAAACCATAGTCTTAGTTTTCTGGAACTTTCAATGCATTGATTAATCTCGTTTCGTCAGCAACGGAAAGGTCATGGGATACGAAATTATAACTTAAAATGTGGAATAAAAAACATTTTGGAAGATCTATACGGTAAATTGTACTTCTTTGTGCTTCATCAATGACCATTTGCAAATCTTTTGAATGTTGTTAATTGGCATTAGATATTTTTCATTGTTATTGCGTGAGATGATCAGTTTGAAATAAAAAAGGGATAAATGTGCTCTATTATTACACATTTCCCCCGACTTTTTTTGCATTGCATTTACTCCGTAATCATTTTTTGGGGGGAAATTAGATATAATGCTGAAAGTGTAAGCAAAACATTTTTTTTTGTTAAAATGACCTTTACAGTGCTTTAAATAGGGAAAAAATCATACAAATTAAAATTAACATCGTAAATTATCATTTTTCTGTAATTAATGCAAAGTGAATATCTACTGGTAATACAAGTGAAACGTGCTGGTTGATCGAATACCATTAGGGAACATTAGGGACACTAGTAGAGTCACGTATGAGGTAAAATGGTGAGTAGAGTTCTTACACTGTAAGGTGAAATGGGTAGGGACGTCATAGAGATATTATACTCATGCGCGATCTATGAGCTGCTTTTTTTCACTCAGGCCTGCTCGCAACCGCTCGTTGCAGCCTATTGTTGAAGTGCCAGGATTTAAGAAAATTAGAGCATTTAAAAAAATTTTCCCTACCTATTGAGCGCGATAAAGTTTGAGAACTCTGCACATATTTTGTTATTTTCAGAAATAAATTTCAGGAATATTTAAATTCATTCTAGTTCCCAACGAGTTCTAACATGGAATTAAAGCGTTTCCGGGACCCATATCCATGTAACATATTTTCTTCCTCTGAAATGTGAAGAATGTTTTCGGAAAGTTTGGCCGCACCTTCTTGTTACACGCTGTATACAACAGAAGACATCTATTTTCCATTAAATATTCAACTATTCAATTATTCCTCGTTTTACATCGATGGATGAGACACAAGAACCCTGAAATAAAAGTAATAAATAATAAAAATTGAACACATGGTGGTAAGACCCTGAAAAAAATTGACGTTTCGGATAGAGGCTATCCTTTGTCAAAGTAAAGACGAGCTCTCTAAATTTAAAACAAAAACTTAAAAAGGAAAAAATCTTAAAACAACATTAACCATAAGGAGAGATTTTGACCGCTAGTGCCTCTGGGTCGCTCGGGCTCCCTTCTCTATAAAAAGATATACATCCCCTTGACAAAAGTTTAGAATAATTCACTACATTTAATCTCTTCGAAACATTGAAAGTGTTGTGAATGAGATGAGACGCATTTTGGAAGTGTCCATGAATATTTTATAATGCACAAAAGACAATTCTCTATAATGCTCTGTTTCCATTAAAGAGTACCAAAAAAAAAAAAAAAAAAAAAAAAAAAAAACAAGCAAAATTTTATAGAGAGAGGGAATTTTATTTTAGACAGGAGGCAGATCTGATGAAATTTTTCAGAAACCTTTCTTCTGACCCAGCATTATCTCCATAACCTAGACAAAAGCGAAACTCAACTGACAAAATATTAAATATTTGATAAAATATGAGCTTTTTTACTAAATAATGTTTAACTATGCATGCGCAAGCGTTACCAACATTTCTTTTGCATAATTTATAGAGCTACTCTTATAAAAAGCCCAAGCAAATATCATGAAAATTCAGAAAGATATCGTCGATAGAACGAGTTAAATTTCAGTTGCTCTCAAAAAAAGTTAAACATTATTTAGTAAAAATGCTCATATTTCATCAAATATTAATATTTTTATATTCTGGTTGCAGGGTTTTGTCTTTACTGTAGTTTGTCAAGTTTCCTGAAAATGGCATTGCATTGGGTTGAAAAACCTGCATGTTATAAACAAAAAACTTAAGAAAACATTTCGATTTTTTTTAAGAAACCTTTATATCTCCATGAATATACGCGCTATTCTCATCCAAATAATACAGATAAGTAAAAGAAGCCTCATAATCATATACTACAGCCACAACGCATTTCAAGCATTATTTTTTACAGGTTGGTCCCAAATATTATTTTTTTGGTTCATTTGTTGCTGGTTCCCTATTCGCCTTCGGGACAAAACCTTCGCTGAAATTTCAGGATAATTTGTAACATGCTCTTTACACCCCTGAAGTTTCAGGATAATTCGTCAAGTATTCGACAAAACGTCTATACAGGGTGATTCAAAATTTAATGTACAAACTTTTAGGGGAGGTAGATGGGTGATTCTAAGCAAAAAAGTTCAAATGAACATGGGTCCTCATTTGAACGATAACAGAGTTATGAACAGAAATAAAAATGCAGCCCCCAAGATAAACATGTTAATAGCCGAGGTTCTGTAACATCTAGGAAGATGATTTTGGAGGAATAATAGGGTACATAAAACTGTGTAAACCGTTAAAGTTTGATCGTATTCCAACGAATAGTTTCCAAGTTAGACATTCAAAATCGTAACAGTGCTCACACACGAGTACTAATCAGCACGTGTTACGATTTTGATTGCGTAACTCGGAAACTACTCGTTGGAATTTGATCAAACTTTAACGGTGTACAGAGTTTTATGTATCCTATTGTTTCCCCAAACTTCATCTTCCTAGATGTTACAGAACCTCAGTTATTAACGTGTTGATCTTGGGGACCGCATTTTTATTTCTGTTCATATCTCAGTTATCGTTCAAATGAGGACCCATGTTCAGATGAACCCTTACTACCTCCCCTAAAAGTTTGTACATTGAATTTTGAATCACCCTGTATATAGGGGTGTCGGGATACTTTTGGCAGGGCATTGTATGTAGTTTGATATATTCATCATTATTATAGTTAAACTATAGCCACTAAGATGAAAATGGCTACTTTTTACAATATAAATATATTTTTCAATTAAAACGTTCTTTGTTTAAACGATGAGGCAAAATTCCGTCCCAGTCTGATCAAACGTCCAAAACAGCTACACCACCGCCATCTGTCGTTGTCAACCGAAAGCAAAGTTGATGAAGCAGCACTTGTGAGTGAACTGAGCAATGGATTTAATATTTTCATCCTTTCTCACCTTCGTTGTTCGCCAATTGACTTATTGCATGTGGGAGCTGGGGCGTCAGAAGTGCGCATGTGCCTCAAAGCTCCGTGGTCATCAATGCAAGTAGATTATTCCAGGCAATTAATTGGCGTACACAGTGAACGAAATTATTGCGGCAAACCCTTTGAAGTCCACCATCAGACGTGGGAGGGAGGGGCGATGGTCCATTGCAGAAATGTTCACGGCGCTCTCTGCCAAACTCCACGGGCGTCCTGCTTCGACCGATTCTGTAAATGCTATGTACTAAGTTCGAGTGTTAAACTTTATACAACTGAGCAACACTCAATGAAATTATTAATTATTTAATAGCTCCGCCAATATAGATATTTATACAGAAATAAATTAATGTAGTAATTATCTTGAGCTAGATATTAGTGGTTCCCGTTGCGGAAGTTTTCCTTTCGCTTTTTATCTATATTTACATTTGGGATGTATGCGAAACTAATGACCATTTACAGGAGAACTAATTCTCTGAAGCTGTATCTCACACTTTCATACCAATTGAAACATTTTATTCACCTAAAGTTACTATTGGTGCTTCCAAAATAAGAAATCGCGACGTTTTGTCTCTTTCAAAATAAACCCGAAAACAAAAAAATTTGAGCGAACATAGCCATACAAAGCTCCTTTACTACAAGTAATAGATACAATCGGACGCCTTAGTTAAAGCGATATGTGTATTAATGCACCTGACGGGACTTCTTTCCTCCACCACTTAACAATACGCACGAATCCACTTCACAAGAACGCAATGGAACCACTTCTTACGAAGGAGCAGCAGACGACAATTGAATGGAATCTTAAGTTTTTAAACACACTTATTTTTTTAAAAAATAGATTATTAAAATTGGCTAATTGCCATCTAGTAATAAAAAAAGCTGTATAGTAATTCATAAACATTTCCTTAATTTTTTATTTTGTTTGACTAATTATTTCGGTAATCTTCGTAAATTTTCCGAGGCTAACGGAGAAACCTTTCTAGAGGTCTATGGATGGGGGCAAGGCTGTCGAATGATCTAATGGTATCTAGTGAATACGAATATGCGTTGGTGAGAAGGTAGTGTAGGTATCGCGGTCCTTTATAATTAAAAAAACAAAAAAGTCGAAACCCTTGTCTTCACACTTTTCTTATTCACACTTGTCTTTATTTGGTCCCTTCCAAGGGCGTAACTATAGAGTAGCTAGACTGGCGAATGTCCAGGGGCCCATGCCAGTTTAGTCCGAAAAAAGAGGGCCCACGCCAGTTTAAACTCCACAAAAGTTTCTAGCCAGGGGCCTCCACGTTTCTAGTTATGCCACTGGCCCCATCGGAGGTTGAAAAAAAAACTAGCCCTTATAAATGTAATTTACAAAGGTTTGAAAATTTTTTTTTATTTTTATTTTTCATTGGCTATTTGAGCGTTCCGGATTTTCGCACATCCAAGTGGCAACATACACTTGCTTCATCTAATATGCTGCAGTACTGGCAAAGTGTAGTTGCTTTTGTATGAATGGGTGGTTGACAGATTTTCTTAAATCAAGTCTCCTAGATTCCATTCAGTGAACGTGTTTGTTGCACAATACTCAAGCGGAGCATTCCATTAAAAAAAAATGGACTCTAGCAAAAATGCACCTATACTTTATGAGGCGCTTTTCCACAAAGTTATTTTTAAGAATGCACGCTTGGTCTGTACGTTTATCCGGCCGTCCGCCATTTGCACGCTAACTTGAAAACGGATTAATTTTTTAAAATTCTGTTTTCAATAACATCATCAAGGTTAAAATCAACTTTTCAGGCTTTTTCGTGGATCCCTTCAGGTCGATTGCACGTATTAAAACAGTGACGGGTAAGAATACCAAGATAATGGCATGTCATATAACAATTGATTCGTCAAGAATGAATACACTAGTATCAGAGTAAATAGAATTGTATGGTCTATGGATTCGTAACTTCCACAATGCTATGAATCTTTAATAATGGTTAACCATCATTAGCGTCAGCTGTTGAGCGTGAATAACGGCAGACAGCTAATCTCGGGTTGCGAGGTGCAATTCAGGAAGCGCTCAAAAGCTGGCGGAAGTATCTATTGTTGACATGGTCACGCGCATGTGACGATCGCTTTGTTGCAGCTAAAGTTTCTTCTTGGAATGTTTGGATGATTTTATTTATTAAATTTTATAATTACAGTCTTATTTGATTTCTTCTCATTGCACTACTCGATCTGAAGTGACCTTTCTAGAGATCTTGCACAATCATCAAATTCTTTAAGTCTTATACAACTCGTATCATTTCCCATTATGTGTGTTGCTGTGTTTTAACAAGATAATACAACATAACCACTTTTTATCAATAATAAATTCTAAAAATTGAACAGAGGGTGTTAAGACTCTGAAAAA
>JAHWFO010034640.1:961554-1006012 GCA_023313115.1 Rhysida immarginata
ATAATAAATTCTAAAAATTGAACAGAGGGTGTTAAGACTCTGAAAAAACTGACGTTTCGGATAGACTCTACCCTTTGTCGACGCAAAAGGATAATAGACAACGAAGGAGGAGAAAAGGAAGTATGGGCTAGGGAAAGTGAAGGGAGCCAACGGGAAGCCTGGAAATGAAATAGAAGTTTTACCACTCTGTGTTCAATTTTTAGTATTTATTATTTTTATTCAAGGGTTCTTGTGTCTCGTCCTTCTTGTTTTCTACATCCATCACTTTCTATCAACAGATAATAACCAGGTGTCTAGAAACCATTTTCACCAGCATGCTTTCTAGATCCGTCTCCAGTAGTGACGTTAGCGGTCTTCAATTTACTGTCTCAACAAAAGTTCATGAGCATCTACTGATGTAGTGGTTAGTGAACGTTTGTTTACCACTTATTCGTATTAATAAACGGAAATTTTTTTTATTGTTGTTTGGATACGGGGCACAGGAGCATTTGAAATAGTTCAGATATCAAATTGTTCGGATACCGAGGTAAAACTGTACATTATTTCAGATCTACGTATACCTTACGGGAAGTATTCAGTCGACACCATGCCCTGTTACCACAAACTGACTTCAATCCACATGACATTGTTTCCCTGACCATTCATGGGGGGACATCCGAAATTAATTCTTCACCATCTTTTGGCTGTGTTTTGATAAATTTCGACTCATTTGTGAAGAGCAATGTATTAAAAACAAACTTCACAACAACAACACATGTCATGTATATATTTCTTGTACAGTTGATTCAAAGTTACTGTGCACTAGTGTAAGAAAAAGTGTACAAAGGGCTGTAGTACCAAAACGGTGCTGTCAACGGAACAGCGCGTGTTCCTAGTGGAGAATGTGTTCCGGAACGCTAGCAAATACACATAGGAGGTTCGGCAGCTGTTTCAAGAGACATTCCCTGGTGTACCTGTGCCTCATCGAAATGCAGTACGGAGCTTAATCGACAAGTTCTGTGCAAGTGGAACTGTGCTGGATGCACCACGATCGGGCCGCCCCGCCACACAAGAGGAGAAACTGGTTGAGATCAAGGACAATATGTTGCAAAGTCCCAGTAAATCTCTGCGCGACTCTCACAACAAGCAAACGTGTCCTACCAGCTACTGCACAGTAACTTTTGAATCACCCTGTACATTAAATTTTTAAATGTATATTTACCGTATTCCTGCATTCCTTTGCCGTGCCTTTGGTCATTGAGCCAGGTGCCTTCATATACGTCGCCATTGGCCCAGTGCATTTTGCCCCAGCCATTGCGCTCGTTGTACTTAAATTCACCCTCGTAGTACTCATTGGGTATATACATCAGCGTCCCTTGGCCCTAAAGAATCAGAGTAAAGAAACATCGGGTTGTTCAGTCAATGCCAATTCTACTGAATTTAAGGTAATATTAAGCTAATTTAGGTAAAGTTAAATAAGAACTTCATTTTTAATATTTAGACACCCTTCTATAATTAGCGAAGTACGTCCTGCGAATGAAACCCACCAGGTCCGAGTTTAGAAGAAACAATTGTTATCTGGGAATGCCTCGTTCGACGGGATCGATGATTTTCAACGTGACAGTAGGGCGTCACCCGTGAGTGTTCTTAAATCAGCTGTTAGCGATGTCATATAGAAATGGAAAACAAAAGGACAAAGACATTTTCTTCCATAATGCAGCTTGTTAAACATCAAAACCGACACACTATATAATGGTTCTTTGCGTTTCGCCATAGTTTTATGTGATGAAAATATTGGGACTAATTAATAAGTAGCATGATTTAAAGAGCGCAATGGAACGGTAAGTCGAATGTTCTAATGGGCGTTGCCAGGCGCCATTGACTAGGCAGTTTCTTAGCCCTGACCATTGTGAAGGAGTATCATCATGTGGGATTGCTTTTCCTAGTTTGTCTTAAGCATTAAAACATTCATCCAATATTATGTTAGTAGTTCAGAAGAGGACCCATGCCTATACTAGAAAAAACAATGCTACATATTACTAAACTGGTTGGTTCCTATCAGTGGTTTGGGCGTTTGGAAAGAAATTGGATTGATCAGCCCAAATTTCTAATGAGTCCTAAAAATGGCTTGTCGATGCATGTACAAAAAGACCAGCCATAGACTGAACAAGTGGAAACGTTAATGATCGAACGGATGAACATATCCCCTGGTATTTATAGAAACATCTAGCGGAGAGTATGCAAAACCTCGTCTTTAATGCGAGGGATAGGCATGTGGATAGGATAATAAACTCGACGATTAGCCCAGGGCTAAGGAGTCGGAAATAAAATAAAAATTAGACTCTAACTCCTAAGTTTACTCCGACACATCTTGAAGATCCAGTGACATGATTGTTGACTTCAGGGGCGTAACTAGGGGGGTTCAGGAGGTTCGGACGAACCCCCTTTTATTTCCCTGATCTGTTTAAGTTTATTTGCTTTTTGGTTTCTACTAAAAAAAACTATTCTTAGAAGTAAAACAGGGATGTGTTTTAATTCCTCTGCTGTTTATAATATTTATGAATGATCTGGGAAATTATTTGAAAAAATGTAATGAAGGTGGAATTGTAGTAGGAAGGAAGAAAACTTTTCAATTGATGTATGCAGATGATGTGATTTTATTGGCAGAGGATGAAGAAGAAATGGGAAGGATTTTAAAACGTGTAGAGGATTTCTTGAGAAAAAAATGATTTGGTGCTAAATGTTAATAAATCAAAAATGATGGTGTTTATAAAGGGTGGGAAAGGTAGTGTAAAAGAAAAATGGAAATGGGGAAATGAAAAGATTGAAATAGTGAGAGAATATAAATATTTGGGTATGTGGTTTACTCCGAAGAACAGTTATGGGAAACAGAAGGAAGAAATCAGTGAAAAGGCAAAAATGGCAATGAAGCAGGTGTGATCATTGGTGAAAAGAACAAAGATGAATGATGTTAAAATAATGATAAAGATGTTTAATGTATTAGTAAAAAGTATAGTTGAGTATACAGCAGAAATATGGGGATGGGAAGAAGATGAAAGAATAGAGAGTATACAAAATCAATTTTTCAAATGGATATTTAAACTGAGAAGAAGTACACCAAATTGTGTAGTCTTGACTGAAATAGGAAGAGTAAAGTTGAAGGTTAATTTGGTGAGAAAAGCTTTAAAATATATCGAAAAGATTGAAGATATGCAAGAGAATAGATTGGTATAGATTTGCTGGGATGAAATTAAAAAAATGGCTAGAGGGGGTAAGGGTTATAGATGGATTGTCAAAATAAATGAACATATATCGGAAGAATATAGAGAGATGTGGTGGGAGGGTAAGGGGGGTAAGAAAAATTAGTTTGCAAGAATTAAATGAAAAAATAATGGAGACAATAGTGGCAAAGGAATTGAAGGAAAGGTTGGTTTAGGTTGGTTGGTTTATTAGAAATTTGGCGTCGACTACTAAGGTCATTTTGCGCCTTTTACACAAGTTATATCTGTACGCAGCCCGGGACAAACACAAACATCCATGCCCACGGCGGGATTCGAACCCACGACCAGGCGGACTTGAGAACTAGAAAGCCTACGCCCTAGCCCTCTCGGCCACCTGGCCGGCGAATTGAAGGAAAGGATGGAAAGAATAAATAATTCTGTATCATGTAGAATATATAAAAAAATTATGACAGATTGGCAAATAGAAAGGTATTTAACAATAGAAAATTATATTGGAGTGAAAATTTTATTTTTAAAGATTAGATGTGGAAATATTTTGGTGGGTAATAAAAGTGTATGGTAGGGAGGAAGAAAAATATGTAGAGGATGTAACGAAGATGTAGAAACATTGGAACATGTCTTATTTGAATGTAGAATGGTAGAGGAAGAGAGAAAGAAACAAGGTCTAGAAAGAAAAGAAAATTGGGAAAAAACTTACCTAAATGGAAATCAAATTAATTGGAAAGTAATATGTATCATAAAAGATTTCTGTAAAAAAAATAGTTGATTGAAAAGAAAGTATATTTTTGTAAAAGAAAATGTAAAGATTTAAAATACTGAAATAGTATAAAAACTGAAAAGATGTTAAGTGTTTTTTGAGACTCCTCTTCCAAATATGTAATTATATTACAATAAATGGAATAAAGATAATACTAAAAACTATTCTACATTTTACCCCCCTCCCTCCCATGTGGTAACCAACAAATCTCCAAAATCCGGAACATTTGCCAACAGGCCTCCATAATCGGGATGAATATCTAAGCCTCAAGTACTGAAGATTTCAACAAGAGGCCTCCATTGTTCGGAAGATTCGCCAATAGCCCTTTAAAATCCGAAAGATTAGCCAATAGGCCTCTAAATAACAGAAGATGATCCTATATTAGACTTCCAAATTCCGGAAAATTGTTTAATAGATCTCCAAACTCCGGAAGATTAACCAACAAGTCTCCAAAATTCGGAAGATTTGCCAACTGGCCTCAGTAATCCGGATGAATATCTAACAGGCCTCCAAAATACGGAAGATTTAATAAGAGACCTCCGAATTCCACAAGATTCGCCAATAGCTCTTCAAAACCTGGAAGATTAACCAACAGGTCTCAAAGATCCAGAAGATTTTTATTAGGCCTCCAAATTCCAAAAGATTAATCAACAGACCTCCAAAACACTAATAATAGGACTCCAAAATCCGGAAGACCCCTTAGTAGAAATTCAAAATCCGGAAAATTATTTAAAAGGCCTCCAAAATCCGTAATATTAACCAACACGCCTCCAAATCATGAAAGATGCTTTATTAGACTTCCAAAATTCGGAAGATTTTAAATAGAACTCTAAGATCTGGAAAATTAACCAGCAGCCTCCAAAATTCGGAAGATTCGTCATTAGGCCTCCAAAATCGAAAAGATTAAGCAATAGGGCCTCCAAAATACTATTAAAAAATTATAAAATCAGAAGACCCCTTAACAAAAATCAATAATTCATACGATTATTTAACAGGCCTCCAATATCCGTAATATTAATCAACAGGCCTCTAAAATTCGGAAGATTCCCCAACAGGCCTTCAAAATACTGAAGATTTCAAAAAGGGGCCTTACGTATATAGAAGACTCGACAACAGCCCTCCAAAATCCCAAAGTTTAACCAATACACTTCTAAAATACATTTCAGGGGCGTAACTTTGGGGGGGTTCCTGTGAACCCCCCTTTTATTTCCCTGATCTGTTTAAGTTCATTTGTTTTTCTTTGTTTCTACTAAAAAACTATTCTACAGTTTATCCCCCTCCCCCATGTAAAATCCTGGTTACGCCCCTGACTTGTTGATATCGCCAGAGCTCACTATGGTCTATTTTGGCGAACAAGGTTCAGTCTCGGTTTCTGCCTCCAGCATCTCTGTAAAAACTGTAACAATATTTGCATGAAGAGTACGTCAGATTCTATTATTCATCACCATTAAGGATTTATATTTATCAATTCCCAGGAGAATTCAGATCGTCTTGGATGCCAAAGCAGTCCAATACCATATTAAGTAAATATTTCATTCTTTTACCAGATGCTTCCATATTTTTCACTCACAAGGGAACCCCACATAGCCTAACCGCTTAAACAATGGAGTCCTTGTATGGCTATGTATGCTGGAATTTTTTCGTTTTCGCGGTTTATTTTGAAAGAAACACAATTTCGCACTCTCTTATTTTGCAAGCATCTATAGTAGCTTCAGATGAGTAATATATTTCAATTTGGTGGAAATCTGTGACATACAGTACATGTTCGAGGGATTCCCTTGTCAGTGCAAAATTTTTAACATATAATACCAATCATCGCCTACTCAACTATATTGAAATACTACAGATACGTCGACGACATTATGATCCTATTAGACATATGTAACACCAATCCATTAGCAATAACCTCTCTCTTAATTCCTTCTTTGAATCAATTCAATTCACCGCTGAAACAGAATCTAATAACATCCTCTATCTAGAATGTTTAGAAATTAATCAAAAACCTATCCAAAAACCGTTTAGAATTCAAAATCTACCGAAAACCTACCATATCTTCCAGTCTTATACATTCATCCTCTAACCATCCATGGTCCCTTAAAATTTCCACTTTCAAATATTAAGTTGTGATCTTTCCTTTAATACTTTATTCCAACAGAATTACTAAAGTAATATTTCCAGTTTATTTAACTATTGACTGTACTGGGTGGCCCAAAACTTACCTACTAAGATTAAACGTCAACTTCTCAGCTAGCACCAAGTGTAATTGTTTGAAAATTGTGGGATAAGTTCGTGGCATCAAGGCATTTTGTTTAACCTGGTTTTTGTATCATTTCGCAGGATTGAATAATGACCACCGAGCAGCGGGTCTTATCATCGAAGGATGCATTCAGGCAGACAAAAATCCTAGAACGCGTGAGACAAGCATTCCAAGTGAAGTTTGGAGTTAAAGTTGGCTAAGTTTCGTCTTGTAGACCTTGTCCTTCATGTGATTCCATAAACAGAAATCTAATGGATTGAAGTCAGGAGAAAACGGGGGCCAGTCGACGCCACATCCATAGTGCTTGGGATAATCCAGTGCGTTAAACAAACGAACAATCGATTGGATCAATTTTTGAGTCTGTTTCAGTTCATTTGTTTTGAACGCTTTATTCTTTTATTTTTCAACTTTCCTCCTCAAACGCAAGTGAACGAATAAACGCTCTACATTTGAAGATCAGCAAAGATGTTAAAGATAACGCGACTGCTCAACTCTTTTATGATGAAAGCAGCAGCTAAATGTTTAAAAATCAGACGTGAAATCGAGCATTTTACTCCTAATCCAAAAATTGGAAGCTCTAAAATCGTTTCTGAAAAAGAAAAGGACTCTTAGAGGGAGAAACTTCAGGAAGAATTGAAAGCAAAAGATACCTCCAAAAAACAACTTTAGATTTCAGGATTAGCTTAAACTATAAGGAATGCACTTAATGAAGGTTTTTGAAGGTTTATATCAAGGTAAGGAAAAAAACTATTTCCAGTTTAACAAGAAAAGAGACTGGAGTTTGCTCATGAGTATTGGGCTATTGGAAATCGGTCATTTTCTCTGAACAAACCAAAATTATAATGGAATGGATATGATGGGAAGCTTTGGGGCACATAAAAGAAGGGTACAACACCTTAGAACAAAGATTCGTGTAGAATACATACAATCTGAAGCAAAAACATTCTAGTATGGGAATGTATGAGTTCGTATGAAGTTTGCAACATTGAAGGAAATGAATGGAGAAGATACACAAGTGATTTTAATCTGGGAACCATACGGTCATCAATCTGTTGTAATTTTCTTGCGACGAGAATGCCAAGGGTCTAGAAATGTAATCAAAGCTTAGCATATTAATTAAAATACAGGGTTATTACAAATGATTCAGCAGTTTTAAAACACTATTTCGCAAAATATTATCAGGTCATTTATAAATTTCTTAAATATTTCTGCATCCTGGGCTTTGATATTAAATAGCGCCTGAACTTCGTAAAAGAAATGGCTCCTACGTGGTTTGCATCCTCACACCGATTCCTGTGAGAAGAGTCCTAAATAAATTATTATTATCGTAGGACCAAGCGGTGAATGAGTGTCCACAACGGTGAATTCTCAACTCCAAATTCGAGCAGCATTGTTTTTTGAGTTCAAACAAGGTCACAGTGCAACTGATGCATTCAACCAAAATATATATCAAGCCTTTGGACAGGATGCTTGGTTGCCGTTTTGGTTCGAAATTCCGGAATGGTGATGGATACTTCGAAGATAATTCCTGCCTGCTGTTTATGAATATGCACCGAAGGCACTCGGATTGAAGCTAATCTACGCCAAACCTGTCATGAATTAGCCAGATAACTCTGTGACAGATGGAACTGTAAAATTACCATCTTTGCATACCCAAGGAAAGTGCTGCTAACCATTTTCTGGACACTTTGAGGTCTTAGAGAACGGTCAAACCATCACAACACATGAATACAGTTATGCACTCTAATAGGCTCATCAGAAACTCCTTCAACAACAACCAGCATTGGTAAATCGCCAAGGTTCCCTATTGCTACAGGACAATGCAGGACGGCACACAGCTTTACATACCCATTCAAAGATTATAGAGCTTGAGTGGGAAGCTTTGTTATATCCTCCGTACGTAACTGACATCTCTCCTATAGATCATCTGTTTAGATAATTGGATAATCCTATGCGCACACAACAGTTTAGGAATCATCATGCCTTCGAAATAAAGTTGGAAGACTTTTTACATTTTCAAAACCAAAAGGGATTTCTACCAAAAGACATGGGATTTGCACTTACCCACCCGTTGAAGACAGATTCTTATCTTGTACAGAAGGTAGATTATCGCAGAACGATAATCCGCGGCACTTACTCCTTCGAGGGAGTTTGCACCATCCCAGTAACTAACGACTGCTATGAGCTGACAGTAGCAGCCTGGACCGACGGCTTAACGTGCCCTCCGAAGCACGGGGGGGGTTCATGATGGAAGAGCTGCTGGCAGACGAACAAACCAGTGGCTATCACCAGCTGCTGGACATCCAGCACTGGTCACTCAGCAAATGGGTCAGACTAAAGTTCCCCAACAGCTGTGCCCCAAATAGCCGTCCCACCCAGCAGTGGTCCTCAAGCGAGCCGAAAGTTGCTTAACTCCATCGATCAGCGAGCCGACCGACGAGACAACCAGGCCACGGCAACCCCCTGGAGACAGGTTACTGATTGTGAGGGGAGTAATGCTCAACTGGATTGAGATCTGGCGATTGTGGGGCCACCTAAGCAAGGTAAAGTTTCTTCAATGTTCTTGAAACCACTCCTACACAATACAAGCACCGTAGCGTGGCGCATTGTCTTGTTGGAAGAAGCCATCTCCATGGGGATATGCCATCAACATGACAGGAATGAACTTGATCAGCAACTTAGGTAAGTTATGCTATTCAAATGTTGTTTCACACGAATTAAAGGACCCAAATTATGCCAGGAAAACATGCCCCAAACCATAATACTGCCCCCACCAGCTTGAAGGGTTGTATTCATGCATGTGGAGTCTATGCTTTCATGCCGTTTCTGCCAAATTCTCATTCTGCCATCTGCATGATGGAACTAGAAATGTGATTCTTCAGACCACATGACTTTTTTCCAATGCTCGACTGTCCAATCCTTGTATTCCTATGCGAATTGGAGGCGTTTTATCTTGTTAACTGCACACAGCAAAGGTGTTCGAAGAGGCCTTCTCTTTCCATATCCCATACGATGCAGTGTACGGCGAACAGTGCGTTCAGACATCATTTGAGAGCACCTTTGCAGTAATTTGATGCACTGTGGCCCTTCTGCTGTCTTGTACCAGCCTTGCCACTGTTTCTGCCCGAACATTGACTAGTCGCTGATGGCCACAACTCGCACGTTCAGACCCAGTTTTCCGACTGACAGTCCAGTCTTTGAACACTTTAACAACAACTGCTCTTGAACATTTAACGAATGCAGCTGTTTTGCTAATGCTCGCTCCACAGCTCCGAGCGCCAACAATCATCCCACGTTCAAAGGCTGTTAAATCGCGTCGTTTAGCTATATTTTCAGAAACAAATCACTTCTACTGTTGTGGTAAACAATTTTCTCTATTTATAATGGTCTGGCCCTCTGGCAACTTCAGCGCGAAATCAAAGCTAATTTGCTCACAAACGTCAGGTGGTCATAATAATCTAGCCACTCAGTGTAAAGTTGGATTCAGATATCAGGTAACCAAAAAAAATTCATGCCGCTTTAGAAAACATGCAAATTCAATGGCTTGACGCGATCACACCGTCTTGATGACGCAATGTGCTCACATTCATTGTAAACCTCTTTCAGTGCAGAATTATTCCGTGCAAACGACGTGCCGAAATCAGTTCTGCAGGAAGTACAATTTTTAAGGAATCATGTCAAAGGAAATTTTACGGTCGTGTTCACAATAGCCCATTTTTTTCACTTATTTTTGCAGCGGTTCTTGACATGTGACGAGAAATGGGTTGAATACGATAACCGGAAGAAAAATATCATTGGTCATCCACTACGCGTCAATGACCGCCAAAACCAACATTCATCAACAGAAGGTAATGCTGTGTGTTTGGTAAACCAGCGTTGGTATTGTTTACTATGAATTTCTGGAAAGTGGAAAAACCTTCACAGCCGAGGTCTACTCATCACAATTACAACGTGTTTCATCTGTACTGCGTCAGAAACACCCATCACTGGTCAATACAGGAAAAGGGGTTCTTCTTCTTCAAGACAACGCCAGACCCGTACGCCGAAAATGACAAAGGAGGTGATCAACATCCTTGGCTGGGAAGTTCTTCCTCATCCACAGTACTCATCTGACATCTTCCCTTCAGATTATCACTTGATTTTGGCTATGGACAACAACAAACTCTGACTGATTATCCGGGATCAGCAGTTCCGAAACCGAGAAGACGTCACCCAGGAGGGTCGCAAAGTTTTTTGCCTTTAGAGAAAAGAACTTTCACAAAAAAGGCGTTGATAAGTTTGTATGTAACTTTTTGGGAAAATGTAACTAATCGTTATTAGTTACAATAATTTACTGGGGCGTTATGTAAGAATGATGAACGGAACAGGAATCTGAAAATAAGCACAGTGCTCCCTCTATGTAACTGCATTCTACATAACGCCAAATTTATAATGGCAAGTCCACATAACGCAGTTTTTTTTGGAAAATAAAAACTGCAGACTCATTCATGTCTGTACCTAATTCTAAACTTCTGAGTAATATAAAATCTAAACTATCCATGTCATTCTAACCATTTATCATGGAATTTTACAAAGAACCATAGGTGAATCTCCTCCTCTTCTCTGTTTAGAATCGGGGGTATATTTACTAAAATTTAAGAATTCAAATCGAGCGGAAAAATTTCAAAATTATTCAAAAAACGGAAATTTACAATCTGACTTATGACATCCTGAACCATTAACATCTGCAGTTCTTCAATTTGTCGCTAGGAATTCTTTCTTCAAATATTATCTTTTATCAGAAGCCCCCAAATTTGAGGGTGACCGTTTTGTAAAGTTATCATGTTCCTAAATGTACCAATAACACCTACAGAAATACTATTAGTCGGTCATGCTTTTTTCGAAAGTGTTTCACAAAAAAAAAAATCAGCAAAATCTTTTTCCAACTCTTGCTTAAAATGCCTATAAAAATCATAGGATATCACACAATCACGCTCCTAATTCACCTGTGCTAATTCACGTCAGCATCATATTATTACAAAGCCTAAAGAAATATGGAGCGTTCCATTTAATGAAAACAAGAAGATAATATCTACCAAACTGAACTTAGCGACCCTATCTGACTTTATATGCTCAATCGCTCCAGATTTCAAATAACCAGGCTACTAATACGCTTAATCTTCCCCTCCTTCCGAATTATGTGTCTCCTCTTCCCACCCAATCAGAAATTCTCTTCAAGAAATGGACAGGCAATTCGAATTTATCGATAGCGTAGTCCTTGTCACGATAATCATTCTGCTTTTCTAGAATAACTTACCTGGAAGTCGAGATAATACCACAGTATAAAAACAAAGCCTGTTTCTAAACTGTGATACTACTATCTTATCTCAAAAATATTAACCAAGAAAACGACTAGGAAACATAAACATGTTTCCTCAGAAGCATGCGTGGAATTATCAAGAAAATAATACTTTTGCTTTTGGAATTGAAGAATTAAAGAAATCAGAATAAAATAAATCTTGCAATGTTGCCGTGATATCGACAATTCTATTGAAAATTCAGGTGTAAACGGATTTTGAACTTGCCAAATGACAGTCTTTTTCCATTAATAATAAATATTTTCCTTACAATGTATATTAAAAATTTTTATTTTATTTACTTTAACTTATCAAACACTGATTAAAATTATTGATGAAACCTCCGAGGTATGGCGTAGGATAAAACCCTCTTACGACTATTTTTGAGTTATTCTTTCCTGATTAAAATGTTCATTAAGGATACAAATACTTGTTTGATAATTCTCACTGGACCGTCTTTCTTTTCCACTTTGTCGGAAGTCTCTCGAAGAAGCATCCAGCAATAGTCTCGTTCCATTTTCCACTGTATTTCGTCTTCATTTTAGACCTATTTTATGAAACCTTTCACCATGTTGATCAGATATGGCCTCGATGTTTGGAGGGAATGAGTCAAGATGGGAATGGAGAACTGGATTTTAAGAGGCATGCTGCATCTCAAGGCTTGGAACGCGTTCTGCAACTCTTCCACAATATTGCAGTTCTTGGGCGATCGTTTGTTCCCAAAAAACATTTCGCACATATCCTGGGTCTTCTTTCTATATTATTTAGTTTCTCAGTAAAAGTTTACACTGCAAGCAGTGTGAATTTGAAGACCAATAAAAATCCTCTATTTTAGTGTTGCCTCATTTCAATTGAGGAAATGTTTTCTTTAGGTACGCAGAAGCTTCTCCTCCTTGTCCATTGCTTTCACAAAGCCAAGATCAATGGTATTGGTTTTCACAAAAACAAACCTTTTGACAATAAAATGAGCCAGAAACTATAAGTGATAAAAATGTTTGGGCTTAAGATTTGTGTTTAGCACACCTAAAGGCAAAAAAAAACCCACATTTTTATGAAAAGAAGATTTTGATGCAGAACAGTGTAATCAACCAATCAGACCAATATAATCATGAAGCCCATCTCTGTATCTAACACTTTAAAAATGATAAGAAATATCGGGTCCTCCATCCACTGAACATTCTAACTCAGAAGATCTAGTGAGCATTATATAAACAGGTGTCCATAAATTAAGGAATTTACAGAATGAAACCAAACTTGGTAAGGCCATTCTATAGGTCCTCTAAACACCATTCTATCATTAAATAGTTCCTCATTGATCTTACAACACAGATCATAGTGCACGTGCCATAAATAACGTTTTTTTTTTAACTTTCTCTGGCAATTGAGCATTCAATAATTGTTGCTAATGTCTCATCGTGTCTATTTAGAGAGTGAAATGAGAGGACGACCGGAAGCAGGTTAGTCCCAGGTAGAAGTGACGCTGAACTTGTCAACTAGCGTCATTTCTAGACTGTGAATACGGTTCCAACAGGATGGAAACATCCGCAAACACTTTAGTCAGGGTCGTCCAAAGGTTACCACGCCCAGACAAGACCACTATCTTACTCTATCTGGAGTTGCTAATTAGATTGACCCATCCCACCGAAGTAATTGCACAACCCCCCCAAAAAACATGTGTAGCAACTATTTGTGGAGAAAATAATGCAATTGCAATGATAGTTGCGGTAGCCCATAACTCCCATTTGAGCACTCGAGAAATATCTCGCGATTACGGATTATAATCAGTACCATATGTCTCTACATCAGGATCTTCATGGTGATGATTTCCATGTTATTTTTTGTCAGGAACTCTCTCACTACAAATGAGGTGTGTGCAGGAGCATTATCATGGGCTACGATCTCTCTCCTTTCTTCCACAACTCATACTCTTTGTGCCACTTGTTTTCCTTCAGTAATCTGAAAATCTCACGCTAAAACTTCCCGTTGAAGTCGGAAAAACCAAAAGCGTTCCAAATTCACGAATAATGTTTTTCGGTGGAGACTCGAACAAATACGAAGAAACCTGAACTTCTTTTCTCGAGTGTTGTTCTCTGACGAGTCAACATTCACGAACCACGATGAGGTTTATCGACACACAACACGCATTATTGGAATATGGAAAACCCATGTTGGTTGCGTGAAGTTGAACATCACTGACTTTGGTCTGACAATGTGTAGCGTGGATTAATTGGCGGCAAACTAATCAGTCCCTATTTCAGTGACACAAATTGAACTGTGGAAAATAACGAAACATTCTGGAAAACGAACTGCCAACATAGTTTGAAGACATAAGCCTCGAAGTGCGACAGAGCATGTGTTATCGACATATAGTTGTCCAGCACATTCTTCGGCAGTAGCACGGGAGGTATTAAATCGTGTCTACAACAGTCGCTGGATCGGTAAATTGGCCTGCCAGATCGCCAGACTTGCGTTATTGTCTGAGGCATACTTACCGCTAAGAAAAATCAACTCTTAATTGAAATCAACGGACCCTAGATCAAGTTTATCAGGAAGTATAAACTCGTGCAAACCAGGAATCAGGAATGCTTGGGTAAAAAATGACGTTTACATAGTTTTACGTTTGTAGAATATTTTGAAGCACGGATCAGTTAATGCAATGAAGTTGGAGGTCGTGATTTCGAGCATTGAATTGAATGATTGTAAAGTTCAAAAGAACCGTCCCGGAGGGGAAAAGGCAAGGGGACTCACTGAAAACATGCACTGCGAAAATTTGAGGGGAGAAGTTTTCACATTGAAAGAAACGAATCTTAACTAGTACTTATCGCACTATATTTCACGAGTCGAAGTGGTATTGTTTATAACAGATTCGTTCTCAAATTAAACGTGGCGGTTCCAAATTGAAAAAACCTAAGCGAATAATTCAATGATGATCTATAAGGATTTTTATTAATGCTGTACCTCAAATGTTTAAATTATTGATGAATAACCTAAGCGAACCTAGTGGTCACTAGTAATGGGCGATACTTTGTTATCGAATATTTTATAGTACTCTATACAATTCGATACGGTCGGAATTTTCGTACTGGATACCAAAAACCAAAGAGCAAAGGTGGCATAAACCAAGAGCCCTAGCAATGCTGATTTTACTTATTTAGTAGGCTTTAGCAACTCGGTGTTCGAAGCTTCGTCTACGCGAAATTTATATTTGCAACTACATGTCGAGCAAGATGCCGATAAACAACTAATAAGATGAAGCCTGGTGCGGGGCTAAGTTTGATATATCGTCTGCTTCATGGTCTGCTTTTGCACTTAATATCCCACAATGAGGTTGTTTTATAATAATTGAAGAAGAATTTGTATAAAAATACTGTAAATGTCAAAAGAGTATTAAAAAACAAGTAAGTATTTCACAAACTATCCTTTATGAATATTTAAGCATTCTATCTATCTGAATTCTACCTTTCACTAAACAAACTTTTCGCTTTCTATTTATCAAAGTGTAAAAACAGCTGACAACCTACGCCGTGAGCAAGATAATGAACCAGAGATGTACAAACTGCAAAACATGTACAAACAAAGTGGAATTCTGTGTAAGAAATTGGCTTAGAGAATTTTGCTCTTGACACCAAAAAGGTATAGGCTGCAACCATCTCTTCTTGATCCACGATTTAAAGGAATCCACATCGACGGACCTGACAGAATAAAATTATCAAGTACATTAGCGCTTGTGTGAAACGCTTAACATGCTCAAGCACCCACGAATACGTACGGAACTGGAAGGTAAGAACATTGAATTATCTGTATCAAGTTTTTGGAATCTACGTCATATGTTGCTTAAGTTCCGAATAGCAAATTTTGAAGACCAACATTCAGTAGCATTTGATAGTGATGCATGGAATTCTTTAGTTGCGCAATCTTGATCAGAATGCTGGTCCACTTCAGTATTGGAAAGATAACAAAACATATATATATTTAGAGAAGGACGAGACACAAGAACCCTGGAATACAATAAATAATAGTTATTAATTAAAAATACAAAATGAAAACGTCAGCTTTTTATTTTCATTTTGATTAATTATTTTTGTTTATTATATCTTATTTTTTATTCATTTTGTATTTTTAATTAATAACTATTATTTAAAGATAACAAAACCAGATTCTCTGAACTGTATCATCTGCACAAAAGTTTTTATGCTTTCTTGCCACGTCTGTCCCAGCTGAGCGTTTGTTATCTAACAAACACGTATTTTTTTGTTTACTATGTCATTTAACATTGTTCTTTTACTAGTGAATTTCAGTATCGTATATCCTGGTATCGAGTATTAGCATCGAATAAACTACTTTTAATACTCGATACTAGTATCGCCTAATGGGGCGACGCCCATCACTAGCTGTCACTAGTGTCTGATTACAGCGCCATCTATAGCGATTCGAAAAAAATGATTCAGATATAACCTTCATATTTTTTGACGTACTAAAGGAATCTGCAATAAAAAATTGCAGGGGGTTCCCATTTGAAATATAAAAGTCTCCCGCCGCCCCACCCCAGGACAGGAAGTCAGGGGTAATTCTAACACAGGTAAATGGCCCCTCGAAAATATTAACTTTTTAATTCGGGACATTTTTTTCGTACGATCATACTTACCGACATATTTCGATGAATTAATCACCCTGTATACGGAAACTTATAGCCACTGAAAAGTTTGCAGGGCACTGCTACATGATGTGTTCAATGATGGCCAATCCTTTCTTTCGGACGGTTATTAATAAGGAATTTTCTCTCGTAACACGTTGCTTCATGCATTCTTGCAGAAAAAAATCTCGAGGGTGTGAAATCGGGTGATCTCTGAGGACCATTTGAAAGGATCATCAGTGCTGTGACAAAATCTCACCGGATATAGAAGTGTTTCGTGACTGGACTAAGCGTCTCCGCATATAGGAAAGTGGCCAGCAATTGAACATTTGTAGCAATGCCATCCAAACTTTTCGGAGGGAAGCCAGATGTCGACTTTCATTCACACATTCAAGGGACTAGCTACTCTGGTCGGCACTAGTCGCGCGTAACCTGTACTACTGCATTGCGACCAGCATTATAGCATTTACCATTTCCGCGACTACCACTCAGATTGCATTATATACTATAATAGTGTAAGTTGTACGATTTAAAATACACCATTGGTATTCTAAACGTTGCAACGGTAGTTGACTACTACTCTTGTTGAAATACAAAAATATATCATTGTTCTCTGAAAAAAATAACCAGCACTCACCAATTTCTAACTATACTCTATCCAACGAAAGTTGGAGTGGGCGTGCCCAGTTAAACTTCCTATTTCAATTGTTAGACATTGTTGATTCTACTTTGGCACGCCCACTCCAACTTTCGTTGGACAGAGTTATGGAGATTACCGAAGCAAAAAGTTTCGTAAAGTTAATAAAAAAAAATAATGAATTATATAATAATAAATAATTACGGTTAATTACTATAATGGCATTTTTTTCATTGTTCTGCTTAATACAGCGCACATAGAATCAAGCCAAAATTCTGTCACTGACTTTTAACTTAGCAATTTCTATTCTTGGATTAGCCTTTACTTAACTGTATGACCTACTTGATACAATATGACTTACGTGAAACATGTCGTTCTGCCACTGTCCTATGTATTTTCTCATATATTGACCGTCATCGAGCACACTTAGTATTCCGAATCCGTTTCTCCTTCCAAATTCCCAGTCACCTTCATACATGAGTCCATCGTGCAAGATTTCTTTTCCTTTCCCTTAAAATTTCGATACAAAGTAACTATTAAAACAAAATGCACGCTTCCTAAACTCTAATCTAAATGAAACATATCCGTTACCGTGCTTCAGGTTGTCTTTCCACTCGCCCTCGTACTTATCGCCGTTCACCTGATAGACCGTCTTGCGCAGCCCGTTTTTGCAGGCCCGCCGCTCCCGCTCCTCGTTCTTCTTTCTACTCCTGTCACGCCAGAACGGCATCTAGCCCTGCAAAAGCATTAAGAGCTCTCCCACATCCGGAAAGATGGTATTTCGCGTGAAAACGACACTCAACAGACCTCTACTATTTCAGCCATTTGTTTACCCATCTGTTGCTAGGCAACGGCGATGCGCATCATAAGCGCCACCAACGAAGCACGAGCACCTGGCTGCAAAAATACGATAAAAATTAAAGGTATTTAGAAACGAGTTGGCTCAAAGCATTTATTTATTTATTCTAGAATTAATACGTACTCTAAAATATCGGTCGTAATTTTATAAAATAATTAAAAAATTTTTTTTTCAATAATGATGATACGTTTGATTGGCTTCTGACAGTTTTAATGCTAAATATTACTTATGCTCAAGCAATCTGTAAAAATAAAGACTCCTCTATAGAAATGGATTCTGAATTCTAAATTATTTAAACACTGTATATTTTAAAACATTTAAAACACTACGTGCCCCAACGCACTTTCGGCAACTCTACAGACTTGGGCTCACTGGGCGGGGCTTCACCTATGCCATGACACGTCACAGATTACGTAGTAAAAATAGCATTTGAAAGCTTATAAATTTAATAAAGATTCATTTGTCGAGGTTCCCGATGGGAAAGTGGTTAACATTTTTGACTATCTTCTGTTTAGCTAGGTTCGATTCCCCTTTCGTTGATTTTTTTTTCAATAATTATTTTATGTTTCTTCAATATTAAATAATACTGACAGTAAATAATCAGTAAATGCAGCATGTAAAAAGTAAAAATGAAAATATACAAAAAAAATAGTAAATAAATAAAATAAAATAACAAACATATGTAAGCTTACGTAAAAAACAATTTACAATTATAAAACTTAATAACGATTTTTTTTCTTTATTTTGCATACTTGGTTGCATTTAAATAATCTTATTCTGTTATCTGTTTCTTCATTTCGTCCAACTTGCTTTGTTAGTTTTCACACGGATTTTGATTTTGTTTGCATTTTTATATCTTTTAGCACTTCTTTATCTTGTTAAAGTTTTTTGTTTTTTTTTTTCTCTTATTTTACAATTTTTAAATACGTTCGAATTTTGTGCTCTGTAAATATGTTTGTTCGATAATGTTTTCTAACTGTGTATTTCATATTTCATATTTGTATATGCACCATCCAATGGTGCAAACTAACTTGAAATAACCAGTGGTCTCCCGACTCATTAGTTTTCTAATGTGTCTTAATCCCCATTCTCTGCTAGTTTAAAGTTTTTCTTTTATTCGTCCAAGAAAATAAATTTTTTTCAAGCTTCTGCCAAATAACCCATCCTCTCAATGGAGAGTGCCAATGCTTTTTCTTATTTGATATTTTCTTCTAATTACTTTACTTTATGCATTCTAATCTGTAATTTATTCTCCTGTCATGACAAATGTAGTAAAATATAAACATTATTTTTATTAAAATCATTAAAATCGCAAGGTCACTTATAAAGAATATCAAGTACATTAAAAAACGATGCTAATCTGCACACAGTATTCAAGAAATACTACGTAGTGGAATCTAGGCCTCAAATGCCCGAACCTTCTTGATCCCACTTGCTAGACTCTTTTTTTCTTTTGTGTTTCAGAGACTTTATTTTTCGGAATAATGAGAATTTAAAACCTAATAAAACCCAATTAACCTGTCTCTTCAATTACCTTGTATTCAACTTATCTTCAGCTGCTATAAGAATTTTCCGAATGTGCGTGGCGGGGCACCGCTGAATTTGGCGCCATCTTTTGCCAAGGAGAAGCGACTTACGACGCCAAAAAAAAAAGAGTCCATTCATTCGCTCCATTCTACAAGGATAGGCGAAGATCGATAAACATTGGGCTACTACAATTTGTGATAATTTTTAGAGTACGAAAAAGAGAAAGGTCTTGGTAGAAAGTTTTCACTGATTTTTCCTTACATTTATTTCATTATTTTTTTTATCATTGAATGATATTTATAGAAGCAGTATGCTAATTCATTTTATTTATTTTGTTTAAAGTATTCCCAGGTGGGATAATATATAAAAATTAGTAAAAATAACCAATCTCAACCAAGGCAAAAAATTTATTTAATATAAAAAACTCCTATGAAGCATCTACAAAAATGTGTCATTTAATAAAAATTAAGCTCTCATGAAATGCCAATATGAATTTAAAATTATGTGCCAAAAGCAATTTGTACATTCAGCAAATAAAAATCCGTATTTATAACAAAATAAAGCTTAAAATAAAGTAGCCTGAAATGGTACAGGTTATATTATACAGGGTGACCCAACGGTACACGTTCTAAAATGAAAAACTGAGTAGAGGACCTCAATACCTAGTGTATGAGGAGAAATGTTAGATTGAGAATCACCCAACACACACACATATTAACGATTTTGTGATTTTATCAATAACCCCTACCTTTTTTCTGTTAAAACGTGTGTTTTCGAGAATTTGGTTAGTGGAATTGCAGAAAATGGACGAATTGCATACATAAAATTTTTCGGAAATCAAGGTTAAAGTAGGAAGTTCTGAATTGTCGTGAAGTTTCAGAAATCTTTGATGATGAATCTAAACAAAATAAATCAAGTCAGCAATACTGGTAGGTATTTTAAAAACTTCTCCATTTAATAATCCACCTGTAGAAACCTTTGAGATGATTTAGCTGTTTTCAGAGGAAATATTAATTTTACCATGAAACTGCTATGAGTTTTCAAACGATAAATCAACTTTATTTTTAATACATTTTCAATGAACTTTAAAGGTTCGTTACTGAATTCTATATTTCTGCCTGTCCGCACTTTTTTTTTAAGGTGCGGAATATATATGAAATGGATGTGTCTTTCATCGCTAGCTACGGTTATCGCATCCAAATATTTGTGGGACCAATAGCTCCCGAGATATCGGCAAAAAATAGAATTTCCAAAGTATGCTAAATCTCGAAAATGATGAGTCATAGCAAAATGGATCCAAAACAGATTAATAGTACACATAAAATGAATAAATTTGTGTATTGGCCAATGGTATCCGGCGGATACTCTCGAAAAATCATAACTATCGACATAAATTATTCGATCATTCTCGAATTATTATAAATGCATTGATCATTTTTGTTCTGAACACATTTTTGTCATTATTATTTTTTTAAATTTTATTATTTTGGATTTTTTTCAATGTTTAAGGCCTTGCTGTTCATTATGTTCTATTAACAAATAAACAAATATCTCAATATATGACAGCCGATACCGATGTGAAAACCGAATTACATTTGTCCATAGAGTCGATTCCATAATAAGCATAAATTTTAAAAATAAAAAATTCAAAATTAGACCAATCTTTATGGAGATAAAACATACTACTCGAATGATTTGAACTGCGGTATTCAATATATGGCGTTTAAACTTAACAATGTAAACCATGGTCTTTATACAAAGTGGCCCGAAAAAACTTACTGACTTTGAGAACTGATAACGGTTTTATTAATGAACAGATTAATAATATTTTAACACGTTTATCTTGGCATAATGTGGAAATGTTTCCAACTTTAAAATATGCAAATAAGGGATTTACATTTTTCACTGGATAACCTGCTGGGATATGGCTACCTTTCTCTTCTATCACCAAATATAAACGGTTAACGATATTGAAAAAGGCAGATTGCAACATTGATTATGAGATTTGATTTATTTCTCTTCTGATGGAGTCTCTTCCAGGTTATATTAGAGTTGTTAGTCTAGTAAGAAAGCCTGCTTTTTAGAAATTCCCATAACCAATAGTCACAGGAGTTAAGGTCTGGGGATCATGGAGGCCACGCATTTGGAACATTTCGTCCAATCGATCTGTCTTCAGTATAAATAGAAAGCAAGAAATGTTTTATAGGGATGTTTACGTGTGGCGGCGTGCCGTCATGTTGGAATTTACTTTTCCCAATATGCCTCGTTGTCTGATGTAAGGAATAACATGATCCTGTAAAATAGATCCATGTCGCCAGCCCCATTCATTTTGAATTCGATAATTTCATTCATGCCATTCGTTTGTGCTTCGTTTGTGCTGGTTTGTGTCGCTAGTTTGGCTACATGGACCTCTGTAAAATCTTAGGTAGCGAACACCTATGATTGTCGCTATTACCAAAACACCATCGTTTTTTCTCGAAGAAAATCTGTCCAATGATGAAATCTGTCCATCATTTCTATGCTTAGTTACACAGTATAGCGGCCAAAAAAACTATTTAAACTAATTTACATATTTTTTAGGTGGAAATATTTCCGCATTATGCCAATATGAACATGTTAAAATATCATTATAATTTTTTCATCAATAAAACTGCTATCAGCTCTCAAATTGAGTAGGTTTTTATTGGGCCCTCCTATATGTAAAGGATCTTTATATGTAAAGGTTTACATGTAAGGATCAAAGAAGTAAACCTTAGTGCAGTGAAATACAATTCTTCAAGTCAACAAATGAGAACCATATTGCAACAATGGTATGAACAGGACATACACTGAAGTTCCAAAAGTCATAGGATACCTATTCAATATCGTGTAGGAGCTCCTCTTGCCAGGCGAAGTCCCTAGGTATCTCATGGCATGGACTCTACCAGCCGGTGGAAGTCCTAGGAAGTTCAACCATGCAGTCTAGATAGTCATTCATAATTCCGTGAGTGTTGCAGGTGCAGGCTTTTCTACAGGATCAAATATGTTCGATAGGGTTCATTTGTTTGAATTGTTCAGAATGCTCTTCAAACCAATCGCGAGTAATGTTGGCCCGGTGACATGGCGCATTGTCCTCCTGGAACATCCCATCGTTGTCTTATGGCGCCGTAACCTAACCTAACCTAATCTCAAGAACAAAATATGCCACACAACAAATTTCAAAACAAGATCTACAATCTGGCCATCTTTTTTGATGTAATGGCATCAGTAAAATTACGCTTTGCTGAGGTGGACATCGCATTGAACGCCTTCTGGACCGACTGTTGCAAATTGATGTTTGTGAGAAATTTATGTAAATACAGGGTGCTTTTGAAAAGGATGTCGTGAGATACCTAGCGATGTTCTGCATCTTAAATAAACACAAGTTTTCTCATACGTTTTGTCGAAATTGCATTCCTTAAAGGAGTAAACAGCTCATGAAGTTTGGTTAAACTGCGCCCATCACGTAAACAAAAGCGCATGGAAAAAAAGTAAACACCACCACGTGTTCCATTAATAGGTTTCTGCGAACTACCTGTGCACTAATGTGGTGGCCCTAAACTCAATCACTCTCACAGGAAAGCCAAATTAGGCTAATGGAAACTGCGGGATCGAAAACATACTTCAATTAAACATTTCTGAGGTCTAGTAATTACGAATCTTTCAGTGGGATGTGAGAGAGGTTGAGTTTAGGGTCAATCATAATAGTTGTTAGAACGAATTTTTATCCTACACAATCATCTATTTTTTAGTTTAAAATGGAAGGATCCTACTTACTTTCAAAAAAAAAAAAAACAGCGCCCTTTATATTCTCTGAAAGTAGCGAATAGTGGAGAAAAATGCGGCATGGGTGGCCGCCTGCTGGTAACCCCCCCCCCCAACCTAATAAATCAATTATATTGTCATGTAGAAAATAGGTAGACTATCCAATAAAGAATAAAGCGATAACTAGTTGCAAAATTTAAGATATACGAGGGTTGGTCGAAAAGTAATGCCTCCATGGCTGTAACTTTGTTTATTTGTTAACCGATTTTCAAAATTTTTTTGTATCTCATACATACATTTGTCCTCTACGTAATGCACTATTCACTTTTCGACATAGTCCCCATCCCTTTCCACGCATTGCGCCAACGCGTGACTAGTCGGTTGAACCCGTCGGAGAGGAATTCCGGAATTGTTGTCGACACCTGGATCGAATGGCAGCTGTGGACCCTCTTCTGCAGCACGATAACGCCCGCCCGCACATGATCGCCACACGATCTTTGCAGCGCCTACAGTTCAGAGATGAAAGACTTTGCACCTTGCGACTTTCACCACTTCCCAAATAAGAAAAAGCACCTTAAGGAACAAGAGTTGCGTTCTGACGACGAGATGAAAGATGCCATTCAATCCTTGTGTCAACAACAACTCTGACAAAAACCCTACAAAAGACTGTGCTTGTAAAGGGTGATTCAGTCAATTTCTGACCATTTCAGTACTATGATTTATTGACCCATTAATGTTTACAAACTTAGCATTTCAGTATGATATTTTAGGCAGTTCGGAGTTTTTATTCCCGTGGAAAAGTCTTGATGATATGCTCAATCTGGCCACCACGAACGTTTTGAACTGCTCGCAGCCGAATGGTGAAGTTGTTTATAACTCTATCCAGGATTTCTGCATCCACAAGGGTGCAGCAGTCGACGATGCTTTGTCGCAGCTGGTCTAGGGTTCTTGGTGCTGTAGTGAACACACTGTCTTTAAGGAACCCCCAGAGATAAAAATCACATGGGTTTAGGTCAGGACTCGTAGGACGCCAAAGAAAGCCACCCCCGAATCGATCTGGAAATCTGTTTGAAATGACACGATTTCCGAATTTCTGATTGAGAAAGTCTAGCATTTCATTAGTGGTGTGAGGCCTAGCCCCATCCTGTTGAAAGCATTGATGTCGAAGCGGTATACGCCTCCTTCGCAGCTCGGGGATGAAGAAGGTTTCCAACATGTTAAGGTAAGCCTGTGACGTTACGGTGCCCTCAAAAAAGAACGGACCAATGATGCCTCTTTTGGAAATCGCGATGGTTTCCAAGCCATAATCTTTCGTGGATGAAGAGGTGACTTATGGATCTCATGAGGGTGCTGGGAACCCCAAAAACGAACGTTGTGTTTATTAACGTCACCTGACAGATGGAAGAAGGCCTCATCTGACACCCACAGATTGTCCACAATGTCCTGATTGGCTTCCATTTCTGCTCCAAACTCCATCGCAAATTGTTGTCGCTTCTGTCTTCTTGTGTCTTTTAACTCCTGATAAACATGGATCTTATACGGGAACAGGTGTAAATCCTTTCTCAAAATTCGCCATGTCGTGGTATACGACAGCCCTTCTTCAATGGATAGGCGCGAACAGATTTTTTAGTAGGGGAATTGACCAACCTTGTGCGAACATTTTCGACAACTTCGGCCGTTCGAACACGAGCTTCGCTCCCGCCTTTTTTCTTGCCTTTAACACATCCAGTGGCACGAAATTGCTTGACAAAATCCATGATTGCTTGCCTGCCTGGTGCGTCTCGACACTTATACTCCTTCCGGAACTTTCTTTGCACGGTTACAGGTGATTTTGTCTCGAAATACCATTCGACAACCTTGCATTTCTGCTCTGTTGATAAAGCGGGCGCCATTTTTCAACAATACGATTTTCATGCAGCGCCGTTGCAACAATACAAACTCCAACTATTTAGAAATTCGATATGGCGCTCATATTCTTTCAATTGTTTTATCCCTAATGCACGTCATTTGAGTGAAATGGTCAGAAATTGACTGAATCACCCTGCAATATATAACTGAAAATATTCCGTTTTTAACATATTACTGTAAAGGTAAACTGCCGTAAGCTTTTTTCCTTAGTTGTTTGTCAAACCTAGTGCTTTCCTTTAATTCGGCCCCCCTGTTAATGTTCGAACCTCGTTAATGTATATTTCAAGGGACCAAGCAAAAAATATATATTAACGCTATATATTATTCGGGTTTGAAATATGATTCGCTGAAAAACCCAATAGTGTTGTGTTATGAAATAAGTTTGAGACTATTGTAGAGAAGGCTGTTTTAAATAAAATCGGCAGACTTTAGTCACGTGGTATATCATGTAAACCCTTTCCTCCACCAACGATTGTGTTCAATGTGTTTCTTTCAACGATCTAGCAATCGCCCTGCATCGTAATTTCCATTGCAACAAACTTCGTTGCAGAACAGGAAGTGGAAACTTCGTTCGCTCGACGCTTTATCTTGGTGGCGGGACACGTTCTTGCCTGTCCCTCCCGTACAATAGAAGGATTTCTTCCCGATATAATGGCTCCAAGATATATTCCTGGTAATAATTCGCATTAATTTTGACATTTTTCACCACCGGGCGAAGTGTAAGTCGTCCCCTTAAGCAGTAACCTGCAACAACCATAAAGCCTTTTGGGAAACTTTCACGACACATGCGAACCCAATCTGCTCGTCCCTTTGCGTCTACTGAATGATAAGATATTGCGCGCACATTTTCAGAACAGTTCAAATAAATCCAGGCCTCATCAAGTGTGACAATAAACTTCCATTTTTCGCCACTGAGGTACCGTGCAAAAAGCTTTCTGGCGTTTGTTTTTCGTTCCGCAAAGTGTCGAGCGCTGAGAGCATGAACACGAGCTTTATGAAACTTCCACAGTTTTAAATCGGTGTGAATAGTTCTGTTAACACTTGCCAATGACATTCCTGCTTTCTGTGCCATCACCCTCTGTGTTGGAGGCTTCTTCTGTTCCGCCATTCGCTTTATCTGTCGTACTTTTGCGGGCGGTCTGCTGGGACGGGTCTTCTTCCGTGTCACTTTTTCACACGTGTGCTTGGCGGACTGCCAGATTTTCTTACTTGTTAGATTTGCGAGTACGCCTTTCACGGCGCTTATGGATATCGCAATTCCTGCAGCTTTGCACCTCTTGACAATTACTAAAGCACTATATTCATTGTCGGAAAGAGCTTTTACGTAGCCTTTCCAAAAATCGGCTATGTTTTTAGCCATTGTGTTTGCCAATGCATGTGTCACTACATGAAAATTAAAGTTTAAGGCTAGTAACTATACATGCAAAGTTTTAAGGTTTTGCGTTGTTCCATTCTCAAACCAGGGGGATTGGAAGTGTATGTTACATATAATTTTCACGCATTTATTTACGTATTTTGAGGGGAAAACTCCGTTATCGAAGTTTGTCTACATGAACGTATATAACTGTAAGAAATTACATTCCTTCCGCGGAAGCTTAGAGGGAAACTTGGGAAAACATAAGTTTATCTACGAGGACAGAGGATACTGCACCAACACTAGGGTATTCAGCAAAAAGGAGACGGGCCTGAAAGGTAGTTACTTGTGTAACGAAAATGTAAAGGTTGCATTCTGGTCTATATTGCTGAATAATAAATAAATGAAAACGGTCTGGTAATAGCAATATGGTAGCGTTTATTATACGTTCGACGCGTTTCGAGGGAATCTCATCATCATGAACAACGAACGACTACAAGTTGGCAAAGGCTACAGCGCCTAGTTATATGGGTGGTGCCCACCAGTCAGCTAGAAGACGCTCCACTCTGTTGGTGAGCTTACAATTGATTAATATACAGTGATAAAAAGGGACATAAAAAACGGTATTATACAAATCGAAAATAGAAAACGTTTTAAATAAAATAATATTATATAAATCGGAATGAAGAAGGAAAAAATAGTGCAGGTGTTTAAGAATTATCGATTAAACCCGTGCTCCGATTAGCTCGTATTCTGGGCGGAGGGTATAGGATGTTTTTGACGACGTCTAGAATCGGGTTTTTCTCAAAATTGACCTGATTATTCAGGATCTTCTCCTTGTCTTGTTTTATATGCGTTCTTATGATCATGGCTTCATAGGTCAGGATCTTCATGGGGTCTTAATGAACTTTTACACGGACATAATGTCCTGCATGGACCTGAAGCTGTGTTTTTTCATTAGGATATGGTCCGCAAATGCAGATTTACGGTCACCATTGACCCAGGATCTCCTGTTTTCTTTAAATCGTTTTCAGAAGGTCCTCTTAGTGGATTCTAAATAGTAGCATCCACATGTTGGGCACGTGAGTCTATATACGCCGCAAGCCGAATATATGTCATCTTGGGTGGTTATTTTCCTAGGATAGAGGACGTATTTGCACTTGTTGGTGGTCTTGTAGGCGATCTTCAAACCTCTGTCTCTGAAGATGTTAGTAATCCTAGTGATTTCGGGTCCAGTATAGGTAAAGGTAGTGTACTTTGGAGGTTCGTTACTAGGATCTATTCTATTGTGTGCTAGTCTTTTGCTGCGATTCGTTTTATGGAATATGGATTTGGTGATATTGTCCGGGAATGCCTTAGTCTTAGACACATTGTAAGCGAGAAGGTCCAACAAGACAAGGAGAAGATCCTGAATAATCAGGTCAATTTTGAGAAAAACCCGATTCTAGACGTCGTCAAAACCATCCTATACCCTCCGCCCAGAATACGAGCTAATCGGAGCACGGGTTTAATCGATAATTCTTTTTAGGATTGTTTAATATTGTTTAAATTTTTCTTTTTTGTTTTGTATAGTTTTTCATGTACTTCAGTTTACTTTTCTTCTTCATTCTAGTTTATATAATATTATTTAAAATGTTTTCCATTTTCGATTTGTATAATACCGTTTTTATGTCCCTTTTTTATCACTGTCTATTAACCAATCATTGTAAGCCCACCAATCAGAGTGGAGCGTGTTCTAGCTGATTGGTGGACACCACCCATATAATCAGGCGCTGTAGCTTTTGCCAACTTGTAGTCGTTCATAGTTCCTGATGATGAGATTCCCTCGAAACGTGTCGAATGCAAAATAAATGCTACCATATTTAATGAAAATGATTCGTGAGCGTTTCTCGCGACATAGGCGCTGTTTATCCGGTACGGAATGAGCAAAGCATGATACAGAGCAGCGGCCGTGTCCATTCATTTCGTTTTTGAAAGCGACGCGTAATGGAGGCATCCAAAGAGGAGCAGCGGGGTGTTGTGCGCTTTTGGACAGCGGAAAGTGTAGGAGGTCGTGAAATCCACCTGGTTATCTTTCTCGTGATGTCATCCTGTTGCACGGCAACGCTAGACCACTCGCAGCCAACGCAACAAAGGAACGTCTGCAAAACTTCAAGTGGTAAATCAAGAGCGCCCGCTCCCTATTCCAGATCTGTCCCCACATCTTCGGTGAGCTGAAAAAAGCATTGCGGGGACAACGGTTTCAAACGAACGACGAAGTGAAGGAACGCGAGCGCAATTGGTTCAAACAGCAGCCAAAGGATTTCTACGAGCATGGCATTCTGCGACTACTGTCACAATGGGATAATACCTAAACTATGCTGAGAATACTTTGGAGTTGCGTTAATTAATTACCCTGAAATATCCTTTGCCTTGTTACTTATTGACTGTACCTAATAACACTGAGAACCAATCAGAATTCGCGATCATCCAATAACATATACTTCATTGTTTGTGTTTAATGGAACCAATCAGAGTTAATGGTATTATTGCATGACAAGTACTTAGATAACTGGATGAAAATTTTGTCCTAAGTTTTATTTACTAATTTCTATGTTTTGACTATTGAACACTGATGATTTTATTCTCTTTTTATTCTTCAGTTTAAATGTATGTATTTTCCATAAAACCTGCACATGGCCTCTTCTGATCAATTTGGACAGACCACAAAGAACACATGATTATTCAAAAATTTGGAGCATTTTATTTATTTCAAAAAATGGTACTTCGTACCAACATAGTATCACACTGTGCGCTATACACTGACTGTGAGTTGCAACGTTATTAGGTAGACCTTACAAAAGATGCAAATTGAGTGACTGCCTGATTTGCATGTCACATGATCATACATTCTGAAACTTTTCTACTGTTAGTTAAGCGTGAAACCATAGCAAAAATGGGAAAAACCAGTGATCTCACTGACTTCCTGCATGGCATGGTGGTAGGTGCAAGACGGGATGAAATGAGCATTTCAAAAACAGCGAGTCTCCTCCTCTAAACCTTTCACGTACCACAGTTTCAAGAGTTTATCGAGAGTGGATCAAAGAACAAAGAACATAGCCATCGTGACTCCTGTCTTCGGAAAACTCTTGTTGATGAAAGATGCCAGAAGAGAATGTCAAATTACTGTGGCGAAAACAGAAAGGCAACAATCGCACAAATTACTGCTCATTACAATTCGGATAGCCATAAAACAATATCAGAATGGACAACTACTCGTACCTTGGCTCGAATGGGTTAGCAAAGCCGAATACTATCTCGGGTAGCAATGCTGTCAGAGAAGAACAAGAAGCACGCCTCCTACGGGTACAGCAGCACAAGGACTGGAGCATTGAGGATTGGTAAAAGGTTGCCTGGTCAAACGAATTGTCGGTTCCTGCTGCATCATGTTGATGGAAGGCTTAGCATCAATTTCACCCCTTCATGCTCACAGTTTATCAGCACGAAGATGGCTCCTTCCAGCTGGATAATGCACCAGCACACAGAGCCCGAATCATTGTAGATTGGTTCCAGGAACATGACAGTGAGTTTTCCTTGACGCAGTGACCGCCTCAGTCCACAGATCTCAACCCCATTGAACATCTTTGAGTTGAGCAGGAAAGGACCGTTCGCCTCTTGCCTACATCTCCATCGAATCACCAGGAATGGCGTGAAGCTCTCATGTTTGCATAGGCCAACATTCCTGTTGAACGTTTTCAGCATCTCGTTGAATCCATGTCTAAACACGCTACAAAACAGGTGTAACTAATAAAGTTGCAGCTCAGTGTAGTACCTGGTTTTAGGATAGCTTATAACTTTTTATTACTAAAAACCAAGGAGGGCCACGTTACCACCTTTTCCTCTACTTTTTTGATACAGTATACAACATTATATTATAGCCATCGCGGCTAAGTATTTTTTATCGATATGTTTTTTAACCTGCTGTAACCTTTAGCAAGTGATAAATTATTAATCTCTTAATAAATTTTCCTTTTAATAGATCCTCAAGGTGTAGATTCCCCCCCCCCCCCATTTTATTAGGAATGCAAGTGATCAAACGGGTAACGCCAATAGAAGAATCAAGAAATGAAGATGAGAAAGGTCAATTACCTGGTTATTACCCTTGGGATAGATGAAGATCTGACATTTTCATTAAAGAATGGAGAAAAAAGAAAAAGAGGTATCAAACTCCAGTTGTTCTGTAAATAAATGACGAGAAAGATCGGTAAGGTAAGAAATATTAAATATTATAATAACCCGTTTTGATCATTATAATATGTCATGAAAATATGGCTTAATTTTTTTATCGTGTAAGTCAAGTATGAAAAGTAAGTTTTGGAAACATAATCTCAAAGATGAAATTGTAAATGCAGATGGTTATTCCATCCAAGGATCTTCGAATTGAAGGGAGGTGAAAACAGGTACTGTCGTATATTTCTTTGCCTTGAAATGAGTAATAGTAGGAGAATGAATTCGTGTCGACAAATAGCTCAATCAAAAGGCTAAGAAAATAAATGAGACAAAATTATAAGCCAGTTTTGTTATATTGTTCTCATTAACAATAAAGATACACACACACACTTCAATAATTAAACAGTGAAAAATAGTGAGCCGATCCTTCTACGCAATCTCACGGGAACACTCCATTGATGAGTGGGGAAGGATTCTGGCAACGTAATTGCTCGAGTAAAGATCATTATTTCAGATATTGCCATTTTTAAAATTTAGTAACGTGCGCAGTACTTAGATATTTGAAGTCCACCGTATGATAACTTCGCAGCTGGCGTTCGTCCACTCAATTATGTATCTTGTAGACAGGTCATCTTCTTGGGTCAGAAACGAGAGAGCATTTTGTCTGTTGTCGCCTGCTGGTTTTGTCGCCTTCAGGAGCAATAGATTGTGTAGGGCCATAGTCGTCTAGAATTGAGAAAACTGAGGGAGTGATGGCTGTCATTGCATTGGCTCTGACTGTATGATGCCACTCCTTGAATAGCGAAATCTCACAAGTCAATCTGGTTTTACGGGTATTAGGCGCGGATTAACATAGTCCCGCTTCCGAGAGATCTCGCTAATAATAAAAACTAAAGTGACATAATCGTTTCAGAGCAAAGGCCTTTACAAAAATTAATTTGTTACTTCTTTAGTAACAATAGACACTTAACAAAACAGGTTTAAAGAGAATTTATGATCAAATTACAAAAAATGGATTTGAACTTAAAAACAAGTGCATGAAAACCCTTTTTCAAAAAACAACGCTAGGGGGGAAATAGTTTTTGATTCATGCATTGTCACCGACTTGACGTATGTGTACAAAATTTCAGCAAGATCAGATTAGTGGAAGTGGTTGAAATATTGACTACAAGATTTCATCCACCAAACATGACCCAAACCATCAAACATGACCCAAACGGTGAAAGTTATACAAGCGTTGTAATATGGCTCTATATATTAGGTTGGTGCAAAATTAATGCCCGATTGCATTTTGTAGATGTAGGTGAGTCGGTATGCAAAGTATTTCTCGACTATCGGCCTCGGTGGTTCAGTGGTTGCGTGATCGCCTCTGATGCCCGAGGACGACGAGGATTTTTTCAGGGGGAAAATCCTGAGATCACGCACTTCCTTCGGAAGGGAAGTAAAGCCGTTGGTCCCGTGTAGTCGTTTAAGAACCCTTGCGAGGCAAAATTTTGAGCCCCGATAACGCCGTTCTGAAATGACCATGGCAGTTGAAAAGGACGTTAATACCAAACCAAACCAATTTCTCGACTAATATAGCCATGTGACACATCATTTTAAAGCTGTAATTCTTCTCTTTAAGCTGATGCTAAAAACTTGTTCAAATGCCTTTCTAATCAATTGTGAAAGATTAGATCAATATTTCAAATACTGGCTACACAAGAAATGCGTGTCTTTTTATTGTACGAGTTCAAACTTGGCGCTGAAGCAACTCGAAATGTCATCAAAGCATGGGATTACGACATAACTTCTCAACGTGCAACGCGCAGACGATTTGAAAAATTCCGTGGCGGCAATTTTCAGCCTTGAAGACATTAATCGAAACCGACCCGCGTAAATCCACACGAGGAATTGTCGAATAGCTCAAGGTAGGCCATTCGGAAGTCGTTCGCCACTTGAAGCAAATCGGAAAGGTGTAAAAGCTCGATAAGTGGATACCCAAGTTGCACCAAAAGAGGGGTATGGTGATTGTTTGATGGCCTGCAACCGGACTCATTCATCGCAGCTTCCTGAATCAGGTAGAAACCATTACTTTTAAAAAATCGACGACATGCACCAGAAACTTCAGCAACAACGACCAGCATTAGTCAATCGGAAAGGTCCCATCTTGCTTCACGACAATGCTCGGCCGCACGTCGCTTCAACCACCTCGATAATTTCTTGTTTGGGAGATGCTTCAAAAACCACGACGATGCGAAAACTGACTTCAACGAGTTTGTCGCCTCCAGAAGTTCAGAATTCTACGTCACCGGAATAAATAGCCTTGTGTCTCGTTGGCAAAAGTGTGTTGACTCTGGTGTTCGATTAATACAGTGTTGTTTGAAGCGAGTTATTGCATTTAAAGTAGTCAGTACGCATCGGCCATTAATTTTGCAGGGCATCCTTGAAGATCACTTGTAGATTTCTATTAACATTGCTATTGTAGGAGATGGACAATCTGTTCTTATGAGCCTCTTTTCTTTTGAGTGTGATTGATTCTTTCACCAATTTTACAATCTTTCTTCTACGAACCAAGTCTTCCACCAAACCAACTTAATGCAAATTGGATGTACGTATAAAAATTCAGTGTCACATAAAATTGGAGAGAGAGAAGAAGTAATTATATATTGTTATACTACTGTAGACTTACCCATGGGAATGAAATTCGCACAGATAAAAATTCGAATGTCAATGTTTGGTGTATCCACCCGAATGAGGAAGGAAGGCTAAAGTGTCTAGGCTATCTCCCAAAATATTTCTTAACTGGCGTGCCTGCTTCCACTTATAATGTGATAATGTGCTCACTTAATTATTAAAGCTTAAAACATTCCGAATGTCTTAGTCACAACTTCACAGTAGTGTATTATAAGCTTAATTTGCCATAGTGAGATGTTATAGTGAATCATTCCTCTGAATTCTTAAACTGGGACACTCATTTGCCTGAGTCATTCCTCTGAATATTCTTTTCTACAGTGAAGCAATTTGTTTTCAGTCTTCAGGTCAGTGCTGCAGTAGAGTCCAAGAGGCCATCATTCGCTCGGAATTCTGTTACTGGATGATCAACAATCTTGGAGTATTAATAAACATCCGAAACGATATATCTGTCCGCGTGAATCATTGGGTCCAGACGTGCACTGCTGATGAACTCCGCAATTTCGGTTCTGATCCCTGCCAGATTGGAAGGATCGGCGCTCTTTAGCCACTTGCTATCACCATAAATTTCCACGAGCTGCCGATAAATTTCATATGCACGCACGTTCTTGTATTATAAAAACCTTATCATTGATCTCATTTCCATCCAAAACTACGTTTGCAAACATCATTCCATCTCTCGCACTTCAAAGGAATTCGCACAGCTTCTTGGATCAGTGGTATCATCAGGGAAAGTACATATATGTCATTCGTGACACATCTCACATTTATTTTATAGCAAGTATATCTTTTTTTTCCGGATCACTATTCAAGCATTAATTGTTCTATAGCAATTCCTTTAAAAAAATTACGAGGTTCGTCTGATTCAACAAAAGATTGTTTATTGCCGTTGTTTCATTGATGATTATATTATTTTTTCGTTATAATATCTGTCCAACGAAAGATGAACTGGGCATTTCCAATTAAATTTGTTTATTTCGATTGTTAGACATTGTTAATTTTATTTTACAACAATGTCAAACAATTGAAATCGGAAACTCAACTGGAAACTCCCAGTTCATCTATAATTTCCAAGAGAGTCTTTATTATTAGATTGTTTGTTTAAAACATTGTTGTTCTTCTCCGACAAATAATGTAACTTTGTTGGCAAGTTTCAGCTTTCTTCGAGATGATCATCAGTGAGCATTGTTTTCGTCACAAAGAGAACGATCGACGTTAGAATAATTAAGGCAAAGGAGAAGAAAAAGAAAGACGATTCCAACAGTTACGGAAAGCGATCGAGTAGGTAAGTCACAAACTCATGTCTTCAATTTGAATTTTTATTCGGTTTGACTGTTTAATTCTACTATTCGGCTTCTTGAGATAGCAATGACTGACGACCGCAGGACCTTCTACTCCAGCAAAGAGCGTATGGCCGACTCCGAGAAAAAGAAACAAATCGTTAAAGAGTCGCTTTTTTTTGGACGACAGCGGAAGACTACCCGACTGGCCACAGCCAGAAAGCAGCTGCGAAATATGGTAATTATGTACTATCTAAGCGACTATCCCTTGACTAATAATCCTTAAATACTATTCCTTGCCCTGCTTTCCTTCTTTTCTTTCTTTCATTGGTCCCGCTCTGATCTTACCCCTCTTTGCTTTTAATATACACTAAGCCCATTATCCTTCAGTGTTGCTAAATTATCCGTAAAGTCAACACCCTCAAGATCAATAATTGCATCTTCTCTTAAAAAAGTTAATTATTACCTGTTCTGGCTATCTATTCCTTTGACTCCCTTTCACCTACAACCTGTAGATTTATCGCACAGTAATTATCAGTTTTGGTAAAACCTTGAAACTTGTGATTTAAAGGATCACACTTATTCCGGATTCAAACAGGCTTGGCTATTCCCAGTTCCCTATTCTAAGTTTAATACAAAAAAAGGGTTAATCTTCGGTATCTGCACAATCGCGCGATGACTGAATCCGCAAAGTGAATTGTCGCGATTCCTGTAACCGGCCGGGGGGAAACCAACTGCCCCCTGTAACCAAATAGGTTGGGGTATATATCAGTTCGTTAGAGGGGGGGTCGGGGGGGCGCAGCCCCCCCCAGTCTTTAAAAAATAAATTCAAGTTGCGATTTGATTCGCGGTTGCGATTGTGCAGATACCGAAAATTTACCATTTTTTATGCCATTTTTAAACTTTTCACTGCAGTTTCCGTGTAGTGTCACTGTGGCTACGAAGTTTTTTTTTTACTGCTGTGCTACTGTAGTTAAGCTTTCCCAAAAAATGTTAATGTCACTGACAACAATTTCTGAAGCAAAACACAAAACGACGGACATTTTGAACTGTGAGAGTAATTGAATAAGGTCCAATTTTTTTATACTGAGATGCACATAGTATAAAAAATAATGTACGCTATTTCTCCATTTCTCATCGTCCTTTTTAATATGAAATCTTAGTCATGCTTCCTTAAACATTACAATCAGAACGAGCACACTTGGAGGCACAGATAGCGATATCTGCATCAAATTTGTGCAGATCCAACGATAATGTTCAACGTAATGACAACTGTCCACAGGAATCGCCTATTTACCACAGAACGCTGCTTATTTTTGGTGTACTTAACAGGTGGCGCGGCCTCGCTGTCAGAACCTAAATAAATACGCTCTTATTTTCCATCGCCCTTATTTTATTTCCAGGAAAATTTAAGTATTTCATAGTAGTGACACCATATTCTTCTCATGCTGAAGAACTGATTGGCTTCCCAAGAGAGTGCATTGTTTGACACTGCGAAATTGGTATAAACGAGAGACAATGTATCATAAAGTTGAAGATTCGCTCTCTACTGTCAATCGAATAATTATGCAGTTCAAAATAGGGCCTCATTCAGGTCGATAGTGACCAGCAATACGTCAACTGAGGGCCGCAAAACGGATGGTGGAAGGAAATTCCCGTTGCAAAATGCAGGCGAGTCATAACACTGCTGCCAGATACACTCCCCTATCAAAAGTCATGAGACAACCCTGATTTGCATGAAAATGAGACATTCCTTTGCAATTTCACTGTTGGCATTCTTCCCAGCACTACATAACAGAGAGTATGCTATTATGAGATGATGCTTGCGTGAATGCTTTCAGACTTCCAAAGAGGTACAATTGTTGAATGCCATCTCGCAGGCAAAACTGTTAGAGCGACAACATTGGACTCTGGATCAATGGCGAATGGTTGAATGAAGTGATGAGTCCCGCTACACACTGGCAATCGGAAGAACGGGTTTGGGTATGGCGAACGTTATCTGCCAAGCTGTGTTGTGCCCACGGTGAAGTCGGCGGAGGGTCGGTGATGGTGTGGAGGTGCTTTTCATGGTGTGATATGGGTTGGGTGCAATCGTTTCTGTGGACGGACATCTAAACGCAGAGCGTTACCAAGACATTCTGGACAACGCAGCACTCCCATCTCTCTGGCAGCACTTTGGCAATGGCCCTTTTCTGTTTCAGCACGCTAACGCACCTTGCCATAAAGCAAGGGCTGTAGGCACATGGTTTGGTGAAAAGGGGGTCCGAGAACTTGATTGGCCTGCACAGAGCCCCGATCTGAACCCCATCGAATATCTGTGGGACGTGTTGGAACGTCGATTGCGCGCTTGCGCGGAACGCCCGAAATCCCTGACGGAACTGTCCACTTATGGCAGAATGGCGAAAATTACCTGTCGAAACGTATCAAAAACTTGTGGACAGTATGCCCCAGAGAGTAGAAGCTGTGATAGCAGCCAAAGGTGGACCAACAAGATACTAAAATAAGTATATTTTTGAGTGTTTCTATTAAAGTGATGGTGTCCCATGACTTTTGATAGGGTAGTGTAAATTCTCCAGCTAACCTATTAAGGAAGAGCTACCAGGCAGAAAACATTTTTCCCGAGGCAAAATTACAAAAGAAATCCGTGGTGGGGGACGGAGATGGTGGGCTGCCTTTTGAGCTTCTCAGATGAATCGCCTTTTGCTTAGTTTTTATTTAATAGACGCATATGTTTCTGGAGAAAGCCTAGACAATTCAGCATGAACTGACTGCAACAACTGCAAGCAAGTTGGATTTTCCGTTATGTGGGGTTGGGGTGCCATTTGGAACACAGAACGATCAGACCTCGTGAAATGTGTAAGCAATATTTATTCCGAAAAAAAAAATCACCATATTGAAAAAGAGTATTCTTCCAGTATTCTCTGCTGAATAAAAAGCGTAATCTTAACATGGAAGATGTGCTCCTTGCCATTAGCTCAAGATTGACAAGCAAAATAAGACATCCGAAAGCTTCCCTAAGCCAATCAGTCATCTGGTATGAATCTCATAGAAAACATCTGCGAATGCCGGATCGTGCAGTGAGATGACATTCATGAAATCTGCTTCCCATGAATAGCTGTTATGTGCCGAGTGGGTCAATATTCCAAAGGCCAAGATAGCGGAATTCATTGATTCCATTTCCGACCGGTTAAGGCTTTGAAAAAAACAAACAAAGCACAGTTGGGAGAACTACATTTTAATATGCATATTTGTATCAAATAGATGTTATGAAATAAAAGACATTATCCAAAGATCAGGGTGTCTATGGAACTTGGGGTTGTCTCTGTCGGTGTTCCGATACATTGTGGTATTTTCGTCGAATTCTTTAATCACTGAATCTTCCTCTTAAATATAAAGAAATCTTAATCATACAAGAGGACTCTCCTGTCATTGCATCTTCTTCCATTCAAAACGATCCAGCAGTAGAAAGGACTTCGGGATAAACTGCTCTTCATTTCGATCGCATATGAACCCAGACAATATTAGTTTTAATAATCAAAACTAGATTAAAATCCAAACGGCGTTTTTTATATCTCGAAAATAAAGATGTCAATTTGTGTTTTAAATTTCCATTAGGAAGCGTATCTCTGAAATCAATTATTAAATCATTATTACTTCGTGAAACAGATTGTAGTAGCGTTAATCTGTGTCTTAATTTTTTTTAATAAATGCAGATCGTCAAAGAAAACATTTCACAAGGACAAGTATTCCCAGTGCGTGGGTGGATGTGTCTTATTTTATCTCGTCGAGCACGCATTGCGCATTTCTAAAAACCTGAGTGGGATGCAGGCGGGAAAGGGGGGGGGGGGATATTTGGAATTAAGCTCAATGAATATTTTATTACCAACATGCTTCTTTGCGATAAATATATATATATCATTAGAATCAATAAAAACGTTTGTAAAAACCACAACATTATAAAACGAACATTTATCTTGTATTTTTAAATTTTTAATATTCTTTCTGTAACTTTTTCTGTTTTGTTTTTTTTTTTTAATACAGCTGTTGCTGAAAAAACAATAAACAGAATTAAAAAATTTAAAAATAAATGTCGGAGAGACAGAGAAACAATAAAAGGTGATGTAAAAAAAACAAAAGAGAGAGACAAGACACAAAAGAGACTTCCTTCGAGTTGAGAGATGACCTAAGTTTAAACGAAAACGTTTGATGACCAAACACACCTACAACCGCTCTTTTACGTCTTTAATAAAAAGTAATGCAATAAAAGTAGTCCATCAATCTCGACGGTGGCCATTAAATTTACGTTTTTCTCCGATTAGGTTGCGTAGTGTTCATTCTTTGTAGGTGAAATCCTATGTGCAGTAAAGAGATTCAGAATTTATTTATTTATTTATTTCACAGATTGTAAGCAACAGGCTAGTATAAGCCCAGTAACAGCTTATCAAGAAATATAATGTATTTTACAATAAAATATAGAGAAAGGAAAAAATAAACTAACAATGTAAGTACAATATAACATATAAAAAATCCATTGACAACAAAACAAAAAATTACTCCTCGTTATGTCATGTGCATAAAAATGAGAATATATTAAGCCTACTATTGAAATGCCCATTATTCTCATCCATTATTGTTGAAATGCTTTCTACAAGAAATGGGAACAACTGAGAAACATACGCACAAAACAATATAAAGTGACAAACATTATAAAAAAAAACAATAAAATGCCTGAAAGCTGAGTGCCTGTCCTACCATCGGGCTTCCATTTTGGCTACTTACAAGGAAACCTCTCTAAGTGGTACACCCCGATTTGAATGAAATTTGATGGGTAAGTAGACCTCATAGGAGTATATGTAAACCGGTTTCAGTTACGGCAACCAAAACCTTTGAATGAAATCCACCCCTAAAAATCGCAGTGATTTTCGTTTTTTAAAGATTACTCCGTAACTATCGGAGATAAAAATTATTTTCAAATAACAGCCATATAGCACTTCAAAAGAGCTATCTAAATATGTATAAAAATTTACCCCAGAAAAATATGCCACGCATTTCTACTTGGCACGGCGTATTGCTTTAGAAATCACTTTAATTATTAGTGTAGAATAAATTAATAAGATGCAAGAAAATGCAATTTTCCTGAGTTTATATGGTGTTCATTTTTAAATATATATTCCTCTGTTTATTGTGAAATATACCAGGTCTGGTAGCGACATATTTGCATATTCGATCATCATGCTCGTAAATTTTTGGAGGGGGGGACTGTTATACATATTTAAATAGCTCTTTGAAATGCTTTATGGTTGTATTTGAAAATAATTACGAGTTCTACATACTTACCAAGTTTCATTCAAATCGGAATGTATCAATTGGAGAGGTTGCCTTGTTAATAGTCATCAGGACACTTGGAGACCGCCTTGCTGTAACGGTATCCGCCGTGGCCCATTTGGCAGCGACGACGAGCTAGATATTCGAGGTTCCTGGTTCGAATCCAAATGGTGGAATTTTTCCCTTTTAAATTTTAATATGTTTACCTTATGTTAGAGCATCATCTCCAATATTTAAGTTGAAAATGGAAAGCAGAATTACTCTAAAGTGATGATATGTTTTCCGTATAATAAAAATGAACACATGGAATGTACTTAAGTTCGATGAAAAGTAAGTAATTTGACCACTCGGAAGTAAAAACTCACAATGACTTCTTGTGGATCCAAATGTTGGAGACACTTTCTAGAGAATTTCTGCACAGATGTTGACCTTTGATGAACTCGTGTTCAAATGATAACACACTCCTACTCGAAAAGTTGGTAAGGTGACTATTATGTAGATACCAAACGTTGGAGACTCTTCCTAGATATTAACTTTGGATGAATTCATCTCCAGATGGTAAACAAGCTCTCACAGTCGAATATGGTGATATTTGAAAATTATGTAAAATTAAATGGTACAATATCAGTTCCTTTAAACTATATATGAATATTTTTATTTTCGTACTTCATTTTCATTACCTGTAGATTATTATATGGAAAGTATCATACCATCGATTTAGAATTGTTTGTTACAAAGTGGCGTCGATTCATCTCTTCCTTCTCAAACGGCACCCATTTTGGCGGCATGTTTACCAGTTAACTTCGCGGAAAGATGAGAGAACTAAAAATGCATTAAAGGCTCTACGTGTTTATTTTTAATTCTAGAAACACGCCTACAAAACAATACGTATGCCTTTTCATGATTAAAGAACAGGAAGTCGTCTGTTGGTTTCCTTTAAATAGTGCCATAACCAGTCGAAGAAAAGTAAATCTTTATTTATAGAGCCTGGAATAATAGTTTTACTCTGGCAAAGGATTATTCTCAGAATTTGAAATCATAAAAAAATTTCTAATCGGGATTTTCAAGATATCAGTATTAACTGACGGTTGCTAGGTGGAAATCGTCGATGTCTATTAGTAGGAATGATTAAAAAAAAGGCTATGGGGGAGGCTATGATAAAATTAAATAAATAAAAGGGAAGTTATGCAAATATGGACTTTGAATCCTCTCGACAACCAATGTAAAAGCAGCGCACAATGCTTTTGTGTACTAAACAAGAAAAATAAACCTTTAGTCATTTGCCATCATCGTCATTTATAGCCTCGATTAATGAAATTAACGAAATTACCTTTTATGTTGCACAAGACTCATTAATCACGTTCGCCTAATTAGCCAATGAGAAAAAGAAAAAACAAATAAAAACACGTCGAGTCACGGCGTATATTTAACGAAGATTATTTATGAAAAACTCAAATTTCAATCTTTTACAACTGTAAATCCAAGTAAAGACACTTTTAAGAGTTATGAACAGTTTTCATTCAATCGTCGTTTCAAAGAAAAGAGGTTCGTCATCCGCTGGCACGAGGAAATGCGCTGAGTCCAGAAATCCCGATGGGGAACCCCCAAAGTGTGATGCAAACCAATCAGTAAAGTAAAGAAAGAAGGAAAACAAAACAGAATTCATATTTTCTTTAGCTGCTCGCGCCTCTCTCTTCAACCCCATCCAAACGCAGGCGCAACCCCCTCGTTACGTCACGTCATCGAAAGGCGTTGGTCTGCTTGCTCTTCAACCATTTCTCATCGAGCACTGCTGCGTTTTTGGTCGAACCGCTTTCGCTTTACACACCACTTTAATCAATCGATCAATTAATTATTAATCGAATTAAAAATTGGATTCCGACTAGTTTTCTAACCAATTTGGAATCCTATTTCATATTCTTTCCATTTCGAGGCGTCTGATATTTGGGTTGTAGATACGACAAAATGAACACACTGTTGCGAAGCAAGGTAAGTAAGTCATTCAAAATGTATTTACATTGCCATAGAACAGTTATAGAACTTTGAAATTCTAGTCAACAAATATTTTACATTTACCTTAACTTCTGTATCTTGTGTTATCGTTTATACAGCACAAGGTGTAAACATAAATATTTGCGGCTCCTATTTTTTTACAAGGGAAAACTATGAAATATCAACACTTCAGCTTATTAGAAATCAACTTTAGCTAATTAGTTTAAAAAAATCTAGAATTGTTCTAATGTTAATGATAGCGCTGATGATGAAAGAAAATTTTTCTTTCAATTTTTCTCAAAAAAAAAAATAATAATAATAATAATAAATGGCAGCCAACTCTAGATACCACCCCCGATAAGAACCGATAAAGCAAATCGCAAATTCATATTTTAAAAAGGAAGGAAATTCTCATAGGAAAAGAGCTTTGTCACCTTTCAAGCTTTTTTTTTTTTTCGTATTTTAATTTTTTTAATTTTTTTGTGTGTAGATTTCGACTGTCATGAAGAACAGAACCGGGTTCGTAAACCAGCAACGACAGTAAGTGGTTTCGTTTAATTAATTTAGTAAAATTAATTTATTATAATAGTAATGGGACAATTGATATTATCGAATCCGATATTTTGTAAAAATTAATTTACTATCAATATCGTAAATTCCGTCCAACTCGTTGTAAAGCATGAATTCCGATCGATTTATTTTCATAGATGGTCTTGCTCGTAATTTTTCTCCTCATGAATTTTTACATCCGAATAGTCATCCGAAACATTTTTTCACACATTCTACAAAAGTCAGAGGAAAGAAAAATAAGAGAAAAAAAATCCTTGAAAATTATTAAAATTTAAAGAAGTCAAATATTACAGCAACGAGGAAAAAAGAAAAAAAAAATCCATTGTCAACAAGGCAATAAAAACCGAGCGCAATGGTTGAAAGAAATTGTTAGCGACTTTAACTGCTCTTGCTTTCGCCAACTCATGCGCAAAACCCCTTTATGAATCGGAACCATTTGGAAATAAACCAGAGAAAATTCCTCCCGTCTCTCTTTAAACGATTATTTCTTCCTTAAAAGCTTCGATTTGGATCCCCAAGGAGTTCGGTGTACCTTATACTGGGGACCAGACATCAGCCACGCGCACGAGAAGGAAATTAACCATCACAATCCGTTGTTGCGACCCCTTAACGAGTTTGACCAGTAAAACGACGCTTCTACGGTTGCCATGGCGACGATGACGTTTCGTGCACTTGGCTACAAGCGCGCGCAACTCCCCACACGACTGCTGCATTAAACATTCGTTAATCGAACATTTGTCATATCGAATATTTGTCATTTAGGCGTTAGGGTCAACCTCCTTCTTGGGGTCAGCTTTTTCTTTGTATAGCGAGATAGCTTAAATTTTGAATCCAATGTTTCCTCCCCCCGCCGTCGACCTAATCGAGCTAGCTTTCCCGTCAAAAAATTAAAAATGAATGATAATCTACCTAACCAAACTTTGCTGAATTGTGCAAGAAAACGTTTGTGCGAGAATAATTTAGCAGATAAAACGATGGAGGAGCGAGACCGAAAGAATCCTTATATCAAGTTGTTCAATAAATAACCAGCCAAAGACATGATATACTGAACTAGACTACAGGCATTTTATATTACAGTATTTGCCCCCATTCAGACAGCTATCCCGGAGACAATTTTGAAAGTCATTTCTTGCGACGTATCTTGCCAAATGCTCCAACGACAATCCCTTACGGAGATTGGTCTATTCATTTTTGAGATTCCCACTGTGCACACACGTTCCTTAAATTCAGGTGTTTGTGCCCAATTGCGTATACAGCACCCACACTCATTTCCACTTCAGCTGCAAATTGGCGGATCATTATATATCTCCTTTCTGGCACAAAGTCTTCAATCCTTTTCATTTTCTCTAGAGTGGCTGCATTCTGTGTACGTCTAAACCACTGTGTGTCTTAAATGGATGTTGTCCTTTCCGAGATTTCTTTGCCCATTCCTTAACTTGAGCAAGGCTAAGGGGGGGGGGGATAAAGCCAACACTTTTCCATTATCCTAGACTTTAGGATAAGAGTTATACACAATCCAGTAACATTAATGTGATCACCTGTCGGTAGCCAGAATAACCACCTTACTGCGAGACGGGCAGAAAGAGAGTCAGTAAGATTCTGGAAGGTATTGACAAGAACCATGCCGACTCCAGTTCTGTGGCGAGCAACCCGTAAGTGGAGAATCCATGGCGCGAACAACAGATGCTCTTATGGGGTTTAAATGTGGGGAATTTGGGGGGCCAGGGAGTATAGTAAACGCATCCTCGTGCTCTTCGAACGATGCACGGACACTACGCGCTGTCTGGCACGTCCCATTGTCCTGCTGGAAGATGCCATCGTGCTGAGGAAACACAATCTGCATGTAGGGGTGGACATGGTCCGAAAGGACAGATGCGTACTTCCATTGATCCATGGTGCCGTCCACAATGATGAGTGCACCCAGGGAATACCATGAAAACATTCCCCAGACAATAACGCCTCCTCCAACTTGGACACTTGCGGCACGTGTTGCAGGGTGTTTGTTTTCTGACGCTGAACGCCGTACACGCCATCGCCCATCTGTCTGATGGAGCATAAACCGTGATTCATCGGAAAAAGCCACCTTTCGCCACTCTGTTGCTGTCCAGTTGCGGTACTGGCGTGCAAATGAACAGCC
>JAHWFO010034640.1:1014324-1062769 GCA_023313115.1 Rhysida immarginata
CTCTGAGAAACGGCTGTCATAATGTCCACTTTAACGCGGGTTCGATCCCGGCCGAGGACGACGAGGATTTTTCAGGGGGAAATCCTGAGATTACGCACTTCCTTCAGAAGGGAAGTAAAGCCGTTGGTCCCGTGTAGTCGTTTGCCGGCTGCACGTTAAAGAACCCTTGCGAGGCAAAATTTGCGGCCCCTATAACGCCGTCCTGAAATGACCATAGCAGTTGAAAAGGACGTTAATACCAAAAACAAACCAAACCAAACAAAGGCCGTAGCCAGGACGTTATCTTGGGGGGGGGGGGTCGATTTTCAAATATTCCGGACTTTTTTTCAGACATTCCACTGTGTGGGGCTTTTTCCCCCGGGGCCCCCCCCCCCCCCCCGACTACGGGCCTGAAAGACATGCTAAACCCACAAATGAACGATCCACCGCGTCAAGAAGTTTCGTCTCGACGTCGTCCTCTTGTCCGGTCTGCAATACAGATCATAACTTGTACTCTTGTTCCATTTTCAAATCTATGCCGGTCAAAGAACGTTTTGCCAAAGTGAAGAATTTAAGATGCTGCATAAATTGCCATTTCTAAAGGTCACTTCGCTATGAACTGTAGCTCTAAGCGCAGCTGCAATACGTCTTGGGATCATACTCTTCTACATCTTGATCCCATGACCACCCCCGAGAAGTCAGTTGTTGAAAATGATAGTCACCCTTTCGGCGTTGTCCTCTTCCGAACAATGTACTATTTTCTCAACTGCCGTTGTGAATGTTGTTGATAATCAAGGTCAAATTCATCAAGAAAGAGCCCTACTTGATTGTGGTAACACTTCATCGTTTGTAACTTCTTCTCTATGTAAGAAGCTCCAGCTGCCTCAAACTCCAGTCAACATCCAAGTTCAGGGCATCACCAATTCTATTACCAGTGTCCATTGTGGTTGTGAAATTCTTTTGCATTCTCGAGTATCCAATTATCGCCTGAAATCCCAATGTTTAGTTGTTCCTCAAATTACTGGTCATCTGCCCAATACACCAATTGATCTGACCAGCATAAACATTCCCCACGGCCTGAAGATGGCTGATCCTCACTTCAATGTCCCTGGAGAAATAGACAAATTGTTCTCACTCGTCGCATTACACTTGGACCCAGAATGCCTATTTTGCAAGTTTCTCATTTTGGATGGATTGTAGCTGGTTCGTTTCCTTGCAGTACTGCCCAAGACATTCGTTGTAATTTAAGTCGCAGCTCTGTTTGCATTCAAGAGCAATTGGAAAATTTCTGGAAAATGGAAGAACTTGTTACCCCTAAGCTACGCACTTTGGAAGAAGACGAGTGTGAATCTCACTTCAAGAGCCATACCAAGCTTGATTCTAGTGGTCGATTTATTGTCAGTATTCCACTGAAGGCTCCAGAAGTATTAGGTGACTCAGACAAAATAGCTGAAAATTCCCTTCTAAATCTTGAAAGAAAAGTTGTCTCCAACACTGCCTTGCATAGCGTTATGCACAGTTCATGCGAGAATATGAAGACTTGGGTCACATGTCCGTTTGTGATCCTGCACCTTCTGAGATTTCCTGCTGCTTACCTCATCATGGCGTTCTCAAAGAAGATAGCCTAACCACAAAGCTTCGTGTCGTTTTCAATGATTCTGCTCCCACTATCTCTGGTGAATCGTTTAAACTCTTTACAATTGGTCGGCCATACCATTCAACAGGATCTGTTCAGTGTTCTAATCCGATTTCGCAAACATGTCTACGCCTTCTCAGCTGATATAGAAAAGATGTATCATCAAGTTTTGATTGATGAATCTCAAAAACCCTTGCAGCGCATTTTATGGAGACCTGATCCAAATGATGTCATCAAAACCTATAATCTGAACACTGTTACTTATGGTACTGCTTCTGCTAGCTTCTTAGCAATTCGATGTTTGTTCGAACTGGGCATTGAAAGCGCAAAATCCCTTCCTGAGGTCTCTCGAATCATAAAAGAAGACTTCTACGTTGACGATTTGTTGAGTGGAGCGAATGACGTTTCCACAGCAAAGGTACTGTGCAAAAACCTTTCTGCTACTTTACAAACTGGTTGCTTCAACTTACAAAAATGGATCTCGAACGAGCCTCTTATTCTTTCAGACTTCATGGACTCTGACATTCACCCTCTCCTAGTTGATGTTGGCTCGCATGATAGCACAAAGACTCTTGGACTGCATTGGTCGCCACTTGATGATAAATTGACATTCTCTATTTCTCTTACCTCTCCAAAAAGGATAACTAAGCGTGCTATCCTGTCCGACATCTCGCAGATTTTCGATCCTCTCGGCTTGCTAAGCCCTTGCACTATTAAGGCCAAGATGATGTTGCAAGCACTTTGGTTAGAGAAACTTTCATGGGACGATAACATTCCTCGCTCCTTGTCCACTCAATGGTTGAACTTGGCAAGATGATTTTCCTGCCCTAAACGAAGTTGCCTTTCCCAGAAGTATCATATGCGATGAGCCGAAAAGTATACAGCTTCATGCCTTCTCTGACGCGTCCATTAAGGCCTATGGCGCCTGCATCTATGTGCGCTCTGTTGATCAAAACGGTACTATTTTCTCAAACTTGTTGTGTTCGAAAGCCAAAGTGTCTCCTCTCAAGTCTATATCCATTCCCAATCTAGAACTTTGTGGTGCTTTCACTCTCGCCCGCTTAGTCCAGCAGATTACATCTGCACTCCAAATAACGTTTGATCAGTGCTTCTTCTGGACTGACTCTACTATTGTACTTGGTTGGTTGAAAATGCATCCAAAACATCTACACACGTTTGTCGCCAATCGTATATCTGAAATCCAGACCCTATCCAAGAATGCTGTGTGAAACCACGTATTCAGTGGCAACAATCCTGCCGACATCCTCTCAAGAAGGGTCTCTCCTACTGTGCTGAAGGATTCCGCCTTGTGGTTTCATGGTCCACCATAGTTCTCTCTAGAAGAATCGTCCTGGCCAATTCTCCAAACGCCTTCCATGCCACTTGATCTTCCGGAAGTAAAAAGGTTAGATGTAATATCTGCCACTGCTGCATGTTCTTCATTTCCGTTTTCAAGATTCTCTGATTTTGATCATCTTAATCGCATCGTTGCCCTTATATTGCGTTTCAAGAACAATTATCTATGTCCCAAGAATGCCCGAATGTATGGTCCTCTTACACCTTCGGAAATTGAGCGTGCCTTTCTGACTCTTGTTAGACTTTTCTCAAATCCACTCGTTCCCTGATGAAATTAAAATTTGTCAATCCCACGATCCTCGATCACGTTCGAAGCTACCCTCCTTGTCCTTGTTCTTAGACTGTGACGGCCTACTACGGGTTGGAGGTAGATTGCTTAATTCTGATTATTCGTTTGATAAGAAATTTCCCCTCCTCATCTCTGGGAAACCTCCGCTAGCTAGACTGTTGGTCACTTCAGAACATCTTCGCCTTCTGCATGCTGGTCCTCAACTACTTCTTGCATCACTAAGAGAAAGATGCTGGATTGCTAATGGACGAAATTTGGCCAAATGAGTTGTTCATCAGTGTGTTAAGTGCTTCCGTGCTGCTCCGAAAAGCATTACACCCGTCATGGGTAATCTTCCTCGTAACAGAGTTGAAACATCTTTTCCCTTTCAATCCGTTGGGATAGATTATGCAGGCCTTATTTTGATTAAAGACAAAAAGGGTCGTTCACCAAGTGTTTTGTGTGCTTATTTGTTTGCTTCGCCACTAAGGCCATTCACCTCGAGCTCGTCACTGACTTGACAACAGATTCATTCATTCTGACTTTAAGAAGATTTCTGGTGTGGCCACCATCCGTACCTCTACCGGACTTCTGAAAAGATCGTTTTTAAAGATTTGTCCATTACCCAACAAATGTTAATGTTCCTTACTTGTTTTGTGCTTTTTTTTGCCACGTTTTGAAAGTCAAGCCTTTCAAGGCGGGGGCTATTATTTTAAGGATATTTTCGTATTTTGCTTATTTTCTGTTTTTGACACTAGGTGGCGTTACTTGTTCTTCCCTCTTCTTATTGCATTCCTCATTGAATAAACATCGTAAGTTTTTTGCTCTCGTACAATTCGTGTGAATTGCCGTAGTTTCTTTTGCCAAATACTACCTCTATGAGCTCATAAATCGCAAGTATACACTCCCTTAATTTGTCATCATAATTAACATAAACAATGTTATGGGTCTATAATTTTCAAAGCAGTTCGAATCCCCCTTTTTTAAAAATTGGGGTTACTCCTGCGGGCTTCAAAGCGGAGGGGTACCAGCCGGAAATTAGTAAATGATTAAATATGTCAGAAGGGGGGGGAAGCAAGGATGTGACGTAAAGATATAACTACATCTGCACGAAAACCTAGCAGGTCTATCCCAGTAATCGAATTTAAACTGGATATGATCTCACTCACTTCGTCTGCAGAAGCTGTGGCAAAGAAAGTAGCTGACATACTGGGACTATCAATATCTGGATCTAAATCTACAGAGCAAGGTTCACAAGCACTAGACGGAAGTAGTGTCTCCAAAAATTCGGTCAATACAGAAGTACTAACCTGTTGGGCCTGAGTAAAGTGTTAACTAGGCAGAGACGTTCCTCTATAACCAGTCTGTTCACTACCTGCCATTTGTCCTTTGCTCTGGACAATCGAAGAAAAAGGCCTGCATCATAATTTAATTTAGCTCTTTTTAAAATTTTGTTAATCTTATTAGAACAATCCTTATATTCTCTAAGTAATGCGACGGATGATTTCTTCCGTGTTTTTAGATAGTTTTTTTTTTCTTTTTTGAGAATCAACAAGTCATGGGTGACCTAAGAACTACGGATAACTGCAGCTGGCTGAGATGTAGCTAACGTGAAATATCGCTCCTAACCTAATTTCAGCTGAGCAACAAAATTGCCAAAAAGGCAATCAGTAAATCTCTAAGTCTTAAAACTATAAAACACATCATCAGCACAGCATAAAACCACTGAAATCTCATTAAAGCTTTCCGATTCCTTGCTTAGGAATGATTGATTGTTCAATTCATCTTTGCTATAGAATTCCATAACTAACTCATGATTTAATCATTCTTGAATTTTTTTAATAATGAGCGCTGCCAATAAAAATGCAACCATTGCCACCTATTCGAGCGATATCGAATCACCAGTTTGTCTCCTATAAACCGGATGCTTTTGGCAGACGATTATACAATGAATTCATGGAAAACGTAAAAACCGGTGAAAAAGCATCAACAAAACCAACCCCATTTAGAGCAGTGTAGGTCACCTGATGGAGTTAGCCAAAACTTCAACTAGAAATACACTGGTCCTAAACTGAACTGACAAACACAAAATGTAGACTATCTCAAGGAGTAAACAACGAATATTTTAGAAACTGGAACTGAATGCTCCTAGGTAAAATTAAACCCACATATCCAAAGAAGGGACCATCTTAGGTGGTGCTTACAGCATCAGTCCTGGATCTAAGCCCGGTTTAATTTAAACGCAAACTCTTGACGTGTTCACATCTGGAGATCTTATTATGATAGTTGTGTGGGGCGGTATTATGTGGACGGAAGCATGACATCCCATGTTTGAACGAAGCATTCCAAGGTCAACGATACAGAGAGGATAACGATATCTTAAAGCCCTTTGAAAAAGTTATGATTTTGGGAGGAACCTTTTGATGCGTTCATTTTTTGGACGATAATGCTCGGAGGAAAACATTACCGCAATCTCGAAAATGCTTGAGGCCAACAAACAGAAGGGAGTTTGAACATTACTGCACCGACAATTCATAATATTAGTTCTCCACGATCATCTTTAAAAGTTAGAAAAATATGTTCTACTATAGTCTGTACAACAAGAGAAAACGTCGGTATGGCACAGCAAGTGCAGAAATAACTAATCAAAAGCGCTTAGACAAGTTCGCATCTTATCTAAGCACTTCCGATTGGATAATTGTGCACTTCCTGTGCCACGCCCATGTTTTTTCTGGTTGTAAAAACTATAAGTACTCCAAGTGAAGAACAGACGACACAGCGCGTTTCTTGTGCAAAGAAATACTGAAGAAATTTGAGCATGGGACGTCTCGTTATGTTAATAGCATTGAAATAGGCGATGAAACCTACTAAAACATAGGTTATTACTGCGATGTTCCTACTAAAACTTAGGTTAAGATACGGATTTTTGAAAATGAAGATGCACCGATCTGTAAGGAAACTGAGGAAAAGGCTGATTGCTGGGAGTTGTGGCCCGCATGGTGCTGGAAACTCATAAGACGGTCATTGCACAATACCTTCTTGTCCTTCGAGTGCTCACATAACCTGTCTACTCTCAAGATCCAACACTTGGTTCATCAATATAACAATGCTCTTGAATACTGGTCCAAAGTGTGCACCATTTGATAAGTACGTACGTGTATTAGGATAAATTTGGTTGAGAAACCTCTTTTTGGTCCTGTTACTGCTTCAAGTGACTTTAATGCGTTCCCTCACGTGAAGAGTAAGCGGAAAGGAAGACCCATTTTTAAGGAATGACGAGCTTCTGAAGGAGCGGGACGCGAGTATGCCCAGCTTCCGGAAGAAACGTAAAAGAAATGGTTTGATGATTGGTTTCGAAGGCTAAAGAATCGTATTGAATGTGGTCGAAATACTTTGAAAGATTGTAAAAAGTAGGCAAAACTTACCTTTATAGAACTTCCAACTTAAACATTTTTAATATAATCTATAGCTATTAGTATTATTATCCATTATAATACATACATTATATGGCCAAAAGTCGCCGGACAGCTTAATAAAGGAGATCAAATCGCTGGAGAAGGCTTGGGGGCTCATGTACGTGGGCTCATGAGTAAGTCGGCTGAGGTCAGCGTTTTGGGTTTGGCGGATGCCTGGCATTCCTGATTGCACTGTGCCAACTGTCACGTTCGGTGGTGGAGACATAATGGTATGGGAGCGTTTTTCGTGGTTCGGCCCGGGTCCCTTATGGTTTCTGTGGCTGGACAAATGAACTCTACACTGTATCACTATTCCAACTCTCTGGCAAACAATTTGGGGAAGGCTCGTTTCTATTTAACAGGACAACCGTTCTGTCCCCTCATCGAAGCTTTGGCGGCCATGGTTTGACATGGGTTTTCAAAAACTGGACTGGCCTTCACAAAGCCCCGATTTAAACCCTCTGGGACGAATTAGGACTCAGATTATGTGCTCAGCCTCTTTCATAACCGGACTCGTGTAGCTCTCATGGACGTTGGAAGGCAATCTATCAAAACCTGCTGAAAATTTTTTCCAAGACTTGTGTAGACTGACGCACCTTAAGAGTCTCCGATTCTACAACAGGGGGGCCCGAATAGTTTTGAATGTATATAGTGTAGGGCTACAAAAGACTGCGGTAAAAGCGAATATTTTTATACAATACTACAGCAAAGTAATATGCAATAAATAAGCGCCACCAATAGATATTAACCGCCTTTAATCTCCCAAATTTGTCTGAAATAACGAACGTGTTAAATTTACCATGAATAATTTCCACATATCCAAATAAATTTACGTAATTAGCATTCCTTATGAAATTTCATCTTACTTTCCAATAACATTAATAAACCAAATTTTTACATACCTACATGGTCTTATCTACTCCATAGGATGCCAAAGGTACCTAAAGATTTTGATGTATTCACATTACTCTTTAGCTAAGTCATACAGTACGAAATTTAAAAAAATAAGTACAGCAAATAAAGACTTCAAACAGCATCAATTCAATGAACACTATTTTTAATTAAACACATTGGCCAATAAATTAGAAACATGTTTGATATTTTATTGGGCCCCCTTTGGCTCAAATTATAGTATTTATGGGAGTTGGCATTTGAGTCAGTTGGCATTAGTGTTGAAGGACTTGTTAAGAGAAGACAAGCACCAGATATTCCCTTAGTTGTTGCAGATTGATTGGAAGAGGATTTTTCTGTCGGATATGTCGTTCCAACATGTCCCAAACTTTCTGCGGTTTAGATATAGGTTTGGTCGCCCAGAGTAAATAACGAAAGTCATCAAACCAATATTGAACCGATCGTGAAATGAAGAAGCCTTGACAGGAAGGATTCGGTCAGCATGTTCAAGTAGTCTGAGGACCAGTTCTCTACCAGCAGAAGAAGCTCCATATCACGACACAACCACCAGTACTTCGAGTTGTTTTGATAAGGCATGCTGGATCCATTGCTTCATGGCTTCCCACCAAACCCTCTGCTTACTGTAATAAAAAATGTGTATCGTGATTCTTCCCTATTCACGAAGTTCCAGACAGTTCTTTGCAGAAACCGGGGATTTTCGCACAGAAATACAAAAATTGCCAATTTGAATCCATGTCAACTCCCAGTGCATAGTTCTGCCAGGAATGGGTCGGGAACACCCTTGGTTAAAATCATTTGTCAACAGAGGATGTCCTGCTTTAAATGACACCGGTCTCGCCCATATCTGACCGTCTTTGAGCCACAGTCAACCCTTTTAGACAACGACTGTGGATCATTTTTTCAATTGTTGGGTACTCTGAATATCGCGCCTTTCGATAACCTAGTCAGCTGCATCGTTGTTTCAACTGAGGCTCCAACTACACGAGCTAAAGTCCCAACACGAATCCTTTTCAAAGTCAATTATGCCATTTTCTCCCATGCTGATCAAAATCTATGAACATATTCGCCTGACAACTTAAATACATGTTTGAATCACATGACCTCATATTATTTTGCATTAAAACGGATTAAAACATTTACATGTTTCTAATTTATTGGCCAGTGCTGGGCACGTCACAAATGGACATTATTGATCAGACCATGAAAATAACTGCTAAGTCAAAGCGCATAGCACATACTGTTTATGAAGTTTTTAGCATTCCATAACAGTTGATCTTACAGTAATTGTTGGAATTGAACCGTTCTGACTATACAGGGTGTTCTCGAATAACGTGTACAAACTTTGGGGACAGGTTCCTTATACCAAAACCAGAAAAAAGTTCATATAAACATGGGTCCCAATTTGAACAATAACTGAGATATGAACAGAAATAAAAATGGCACCACCTAGATCAACAAGTTAGCAACTAAGGTTCTATAACATCTAGGATGGTGAAATTCTGGGGAATAATAGGGTTCATACAACTGTGTATACCATTAAAATTTGGTCGAATTCCAACGAGTAGTTTCCGAGTTAGGCATTCAATATCGAATCTGTGCTGGTTAGTACTCGGCATGTGAGCATGTGTTTAATAATATAAAGGGATGAACCTTGGAATAAATGAAAGATGGCTATTTGATAATAATTTGCAGAATAACCCATGATTATACAATGTACATACTACCATAATCTGAAGTGTCCCTGTATACGTATCACTAGAAAAGAAGTGCTGATAGTTAGGAACTTCTTACTAGAAGTGAAATTTATCTGACTGTAATATCCATTTACTTACCTTTACTGTATCTGACTGAATATCCATTTTATTATTATTAAACCATAGTGCAAATGGAGTTATGCTTTTAGATGCAATGGTAATTAACATACTGGTAGTAAGCAATTTCCTGACACTATAGATTTCCTTTGTTTTTAAAGATTAGTTTCAATAAGAAACAAATGGATATAAATTTTGAAATTCACTTGCAATTTAAAGGAATAGCTCTTAACCATAATGATGCTGATATTTTAAAAGTTTATGTACATCGAACTAGCTATATACGTACCTAAATGTTATCAACACGTTTTACGTTTTAAATAGTTTTTTCATGTAGCAGAAAAAATAAATTGAGAGAATTTAATTTTAGACAAAATTTATTTCACTCAAGTGAATAAAACTAGATACTTATGTAAAACAATCTACTCAAAAATCTGGATTAACAATACTATTACTTGACTGTTCATCAAATTTCTTCAAGATTTCTGTTCATCTTTGCTTATACAGGGACTCAATTTTTGTATGTTTTCAGATTGTCAACTAGTTTTGAAGATTCTTTTTTTGCAGGACTCCTCCAATGACATGCATTTTTTTTTAAACTTGTGTATACATAGCTTATATGTAGATGTTTTCGAATAAGTATATCTTGGCTCAGAATAGTGAGATTTAATGGAACTTACTCACACCTGTTAGTAAAAATAGCATTGTTAATCCACATATTTGAGTAGATTGTCTACAACTTTGTGCCATAAAAATGGAATAATAAAAGTTGTTATCATAAAAATGACACAAACACAAGAGGTGTTAAACCAAAATGCAACTACAGCACCTGGCGAATTTAATTTACAAAATTCAAGGCTATTTAGCTATATGTTACACAAACAAATATTTTAAAAATGGAAAATTAATAAAGATAATCTATCTTCAAAAATGACAAAAAAATGGAATATTCCTGTAGAAACACTTTTTATGCAAATTGACCGGACAAGTATAAGTTTCCATTTATGTTATTCCATTTGTGCTTCTCAACATGGGAGGTTCTAGAGATTTATCACCACCTGTTCGCAAACAAATATTGGCATTACGAGAACATGGCCTTACCCAGAAACAAATAGCAATTACAGCCAAGTGCTCGCAATCAGCAGTTTCTAAGATATTGGCAAAACATGCTCATGGATATGGAGTGAACACACAATGTACAAACTGCGGAAGAAAAAGGGAAAACCACCCCCAGAGATGAAAGTTTTTGCAGAAGATTGTTAGGAAAGCCCCATTTCAGTCTTTCAAGCACTTTCATCGACAGTGACTGCTGCGGTACGTGAACGTATCTCACCGGACGACAGTTCGACGTCTAAATGATCTATAGTTTTCATAAACCAAGCCCCTCTTAACCCCAAAGCAGAGAAATAAGAGGTTGCAGTGGTGCAAACAGCACGTCGACTGGACTGTTGATGAGTGGCGAAGAATGGTGTTCAGCGACGAGTCGCGATTTGAATTCGTTTTTGGTGATAAAGGTTGTCGAGTTTGGCGCCGTGAGAATGAGGCACATGAACCGCGACATCTGATGAAAAGTGTTAAATTCCCACTCTGTTATGGTGTAGGGGTACATGTCAACATATGGCACTGGACGCTTGGGGTTCATCAACAGTTCCATCAATGCAGCTGTTTACCAAGATGTTCTAGATGCTTTCCTGATACCTGCACTTGAAGACCTACCAGTGGATGATGAAGACAATTTTCCAGCATGATCTTGCACCTCCTCATGCTGCTAAGTCAACCAGCAAGTGCCTAGAAGACCATCATATCCCAGTTCTCTCATGGCCGTCGAACTCATCCGATCTCAAACTCATTGAGAACCTTAGGAGAAATGTGAAACAACGTCTATACCTCGAGGAACCAGATTTGAAAGTGAAATTGAAGTCAATTTGGGCTGACGTTACTCAGGAGGAATGTGACAAGCTCGTATCATTAATGCCGCAACGAATTCACGCTGTCATTCTCAAAAGTATGGCCAACGAAATATTAAGCAGAAACGTAGTTTAAAACAATAAACTTCACCTAGTTTGAATTGCTTATTTGCGTAAGTTTGTTATTCCATTTTTTTGTCGGCAGAAAGGAAGTATTCCATTTTTGAAGATAGATTATCTTTATTAATTTTCCATTGTTTAAAATGTTTGTGTAACATATAGCTAAATAGCCTTGAATTTTGTAAATTAAATTCGCCAGGTGCTGTATTTGCATTTTGGTTTAACACGTCTTGTGTTTGTGTCATTTTTATGACAACAATTTCGATTATTCCATTTTTATGGCACAAAGTTGTATACAGGGTGTATCAGACTCGATGGTCATAAAAGTACCTAGTGTTGTTCTCCGCAAAATTCAAAGCATAATTTTCCTTATCCATTTTTCAAAATTCTCAAAAAATGCTTGAAATAGTTATCCAAAGTTTGGTTATGATGTAATTCTAAGCATTCTGACGTAATCTATCTATGCCATTTACTGTCCCTACTGTTCATTCATAAAAGGGTAGGAAACAGTCAATAAACTCGCTTACTTCGAAAATAAACAAGCTCTACTTTAATAAGCTCTAAATAAATTGATATTTTAAATTAACGAAAATTCATAGCTAAAAATCATCATAGCCGCTAAACTGACTCAATGCCTTAAGGAAATATCGTAAATAGTCAAGAATAATTAGGACTCTACGGCATGGATGAATTACTAAGCCAAATTTTGGATAACTATTTCAAGCATTTTTTTTTGAGAATTTTGAAAAATGGATAAAGAAAGTTATGCTTAGAATTTTGCGGAGAACAACGCTAGGTACTTTATGACCGTCGAACCTGATACACCCTGTATATCTACCTTTAAATTTTGTTTTGTCTAAAATTATTCAACTTTAAAATTTAGATTTGATTTTTTATTTATTTATTTGCAGAATAACTTCAAAGCAGGCATATATTCAAGCAACGACGAAGATAGGTCGTCTCCTTGTGCCACTTGCATGCGCAGCAATCCCAATGTATTTCATCCTTAGTAACGCCATCTCCTTAGCTTTCTTTCCTAGCGGAAGTACTGCTGGCTTAAGTCGAGTGAAGAAGTGATCTAAACAGATTGCTTAGGCAAATTCAAGAAAAACTGTAACAAGTCAATTTCTGTAAATGTATGCCTTTGTGGAAATGAAAATTCTGTCAATGGTTTTAGTTAAATTAGTTATCCTATAAATTTTCTCTTTTACATTTTTATCATAGGAATATGATACACATGTAATTTTTGTTATGAAATAAAAAGCATTTGTTATTTTTTAAAAGGAATTCTTTTTATTATTTTTTTTTCCCCAATTCATAAAATCACAAAAATAGTTTTTAACTTCTCAGTTGTTACAGTTAAGTGCCATGTATGCATTCATGCTAATACTTTTTACAAATACTGTGAAGAAAAGGAGAAATTAAAAATTCAAACAAATCATTCAACAAAATTAATGCGTCAATTGTAAAAATGAAAAAAGTATTAAAAGAAAATAATCTACTTAATGCCGTCAGTATTTGGAAGTGTATAATGCTCAACGAGCAAATACACCTTTAACATCAAAGTCATTTTTATTAATAAGAAATAGAATAAAAGAATCACAGAATATGCTTATATTTCTGCAATATATCATGACCAGAGAAAAATAAATAGCAAACAGCTATTGGGACAGTTGCCAATCATCAATTTTTTTTTTATTATGAACTCCCTTTCAGACCATCCAGTCTGAACTCGTGCTTTATTTATACATGTAATAATACTGTGACTAATTCAAAATCAATTATTAAAAAAGAAATTATAAATAAACATTTGCGCATACTTCAACACAAACAATAGTCATTTCTTATCACCATTCAAAAGAAATAAATTCACAACAAAACTCTTAAAGGATTATAACACAAAACTTAAATTTAGTTTTTCAAGAAAACTTTTCAAGCATACAGAAAAGATCATTTTGAACAAAGTAAATGATATGATGAATTCTGTGTGAATACATTCATACAGAATATACGGTAGGAATAGGAAAACGTGTGTCATCACTCACTCCCCCTTTCACTCAGGAGTTTAGGAAAAGAAAAGAAATTGGCTAATAGTTAATAAATTATCACGACAGAAGCAAACGTGTGTAGACGACATGAGCAACCCCCGATATCAAGGCATTGTTAATGAACTCCAAAATTATCTGAATGAAAGGATACTTGGACGAATCAACAACGTTGTTCGTGATTTTTTTAACACCCTGAGACGTTTGTACTGACCGCTTGCTCAACGATGTTTGTTCGCCACCCAAATCGTTTTCTTCTCTGCTATTTGAGTAAACCGATCCAGCAGAGGAAGACTTGCTTTTTTTGCTGTGATTAGTTGCAACATATGTGTGGTCCTTACGGGTGTTTTCAGGACTGGGTGAAATAGATTCCAACTCTATTGTTGGATTTGCAACATATGTATGGTCTTCCCGTGGCACAGATGGACTGGCTTCATTTATTACTGTTTGATGGGGGCTAGTTGAATAGTAGTTATGGTCTTCGTAAGACGAATTTCCAGTAGAATCAGTTGCAATGTTAGCACCAGTAGTATTGAGAGCAGCAGAAGCTGAGGTTGGATTAAGTCGAGTTTTCTTCTGAGGAGGAGGTAGGCAGCCAGAGTTATCATCTCTGTGGTTTGTTATGTGGTTAATTGCTGTCTCGAGCGGTGTAGAATAGCTATGATCCTCTCGCGATTGACTATTACTCCCCAACTTCTGCTTACGTGAACCCTGAGAAACAGAAGGTGTGACCTCATCACAGTCAATAACCTTGGTTTCCGATAATACAGCAGACGACACTTCTTTACGTGTGTCATAAAGCCCGATCCAATGGCCTACGAGCAATTGCATACAATGAGGAAATAGTTCTTGAACTAGAACTTGAGGAGGAGGCAGATCCTGAATGTGATCGATGTTTTGGGTTTTAAACTCTTCAATTCGTTTCGCTATCACTTCGTTAAATAAAAACAATCTTCTCCCAAGCCATTCACTGACAAGGCACAAAAGAGCGTTGTAACTTTCACTGACGCCCCATGGTGAGCAAAAGGTTTTCAATTTTACAGCATCATTGATGATTCCATCGTAATCTAAGATGATGCTGAGAAAGGTCTCGAAATTGGCACAGCTGCTGCCAGATGCATTATTGCTTTTCAATTCTCCTTTTAAAATCCGAAGAAACGCTACTAAAGCATTTGCATATGGAAGTTCTGTTGTTTTACAATTCTGCATAACACATTCTACCTGTGTCACCATATTACCTAGTAACTGTTGAAAACTTTCAGTTCTCTTTGGATTGGAAATTTTTTCTTTACTACTAGAAGTTTCATCACAATTTTTATGAGCATCTACTGTGGATAGATTAGATGAAGCACAGCCATCATGTTGGAAGGAGAAAAACAATTGTGTTCCACCAACTTCAACTGTAGCATGCTCGTGATTTGCAAAGAATTGTTCACTTGGTGTATGGGTTGTATCAGAAAGGCTGCCACTCTCTTCATGCATCTTAAGTAAATCAAGCAAGTAATCAAAAGAATAATCTCCACTCATCTGCTTTGGCAGATGATACATTTCCACCTGAATGCTGTCTGGAAGCGCAGGATCGCTGTGGTTAAATTTCCATATTTCCTGAAAAATTAAACGTAAAATCAAATAATTAATATCAAAGTTAATAAGATAGAAGGAATATTTTAAAAATAATAACCAGTTGATTACAAATTGAGAACAAATGAAAAATTTATTAGTGGTTCCAAATATATACATAGTTACATTATTTATCTACATAACCGCCATTTTGTTCCAACACTTTTGATATTCTGAAACAAGCTTCTTCAAACTCTCCACATAAAATTCCACTATCTGTGATTTCAGCCTGTTTTGCACTGTGGTTCTCAACTCTTCAGTTTCTAAGAATCATTGACAAACAAGCCAGTTCTTGAGGTGTAAAAAGAGATGGCAATCACTGGGTGCAAGATAATAAATGAAATGGCATCATTCAGGTTCACCCAAATGGAAAAATTCAAGCAAACCCAGTCTCAAAGGAAATTCATGGCAACTATGTTCTGAGATCAAAAGGATGCATTTTTGGTTGATAATTCTCAGCATGGAACAACCATCACATTACAATCTCTCTATGGGCTTAAAATGTGTAGAATTATCAGATGGAGCAAAATGGTAGTCAGTTGCAATGGAAGGAGGGGAAGAGATGCATCCCTCAAAAAGAGCTCGTCTGGATTGATGAGCATATACTAATTTACTGAGCATTAGAGTGTGTTTAGAGCAAGGTCCCAAAGTTTTTTTTATGGAATTCTTGACCTACAGCAAGTTCTCGACTTACGACATTTAATAATTCCTACCCATGCTTCGATGTTACGACACTAACTCTGCAGTTACAAAAAAAATAGAATACAACTTAGGATTAATTTTTACTCACAATCGCAAACACAAGTCACACTCTCGGCCCTGCTGGTCACTGTTTTCCGTTACTATACCCAAACCTGCGGGCCTTGCGAGTTGGTTTCCCCCTGGCCGGTAACAAAAATAGCGACAATTCAGCTTGCAGAATCAGTCACTGCGCGATTGTGCGGATAGTAAAAATTAACCCAACTTAGAAAAATAGAGTTTTCTAACAGAAAATGATTCTTTATTAAAAGTTTTCCCTTCAGATGTACATAAATCCAAGGTGATCTAGAACAAGGTGGGGGTCAGTTTGCCGGAAGTGGTAAAAATTGCTTTACTGCGCAAGCGTATTTTGATGTCACTGGATGACATCTAAAACCAATACCATGGAAGAAGTAGAATGGGAAGCGAAGCTCTAGCTTAATGTGTGTTGTGTACACAAGCGCACCAAACGAATGGGTCGAAACTGTGAGTGAAAAACGTGAGTCTTCCCCCACCTCTCCTACTTGAGATGGGAATTTCAAAGAATTTCATGAGCAACCGACCACAGGAAATTGAGAGAAACATGGAGTTCGCTGTTTCTTCCACCCACTAAAGCCAAGTACCTTCTCTTTTATTAATCTTGGCCTTTGGTAATCTTTTTGTGCCCAATGTATACACTCGGCACAAAAAGATTATAAGGCAGGAATAACAAAAGTGAAGGAGCTAGCGGTCTAAGTAGTGGGAAGGGTGTGTCAACGTAAAGAATAGCGTATTGGAGGGGGTTTACTGGAACAGCGCAGTGTCGACCCAACTGCTGCAAGCTTTTGGCGCTAGTATTTGATAACGGATTTTTAGTATTGAATCAGTTACGAGCTTCGCTTCCCATTCTACTTCTTCCATGCCAATACCCGCTAAATCGAAACCTCAACAGAAACTAAAACATGGCGGCAATGAAAGCAGTCGTGCGACAGCGACACTTGACGACTCGTTCATTTCCTTCACAATTCTCATTCTTTATAATATATATTTTAATTAAATAATAATGCCATTATAAGGAGGGACTTACGTAATTTATAATTATTGTAAAATGTACTTACGTATTATCTTTTTAATGTGAACACAGGGTTAATGTAACTATCCGCACATCTCGCGGTGACTGATCATGCGACCAAGGTAAGTGAAATTAATTGTGACTAAATAGAAAAACAGGTATATATCAGTTCGTTAGAAGGAGGGGGGGGTGCCTTTAAAATATAAAATCATTTACCTTGGTCTCATGATCAGTCATCGCGCGATGTTCGGATAGTTAACATTAAGCGAACACAGAGACAAGGACAATAACGTATTTCTCGTTATCATTAGGCCTAGTTATTATTCCTCGTTAAGATTTCGAAATTGATTCGTCGGAACCGTTGGCAGTTAAGAGACAGAGATAATAATTTCGATATTATTTCATAACTTTATTTATGCAGGCAATATTAATTTATAAAATAGTAAGTTTTGTTTCTTCAGAAATACAACGCAAGAGTTTTGTTTTTTACGTGAAAACGTTTTCTTTTGTGACCAGAATAATGGATACCGCATAGTGCCGGAAGTAAAGCTATAAGTCATCCAGTGACGTCACAATACGCATGCGCGTTAAGCACTTCTGACAAACTGGACCTACCTGTTATTCTAGATTACCTTGCATAAATACAACGATATGAAATGAGTAGCTGCTTTCAGCGCCACCAACGCGTCCCCATTTGAAAGCCTGTCGGCCATTGCTTTGGTTGGCAAAAAAATGGCCTTCATCGTATGTTTACGTTTGAAGTTTGCGTAGACAAGCACAGTAAAACTCAATGCCGATTTCTTGTCCAGCTTTAAATTGTAGTAATAGATATATTAAAGGTTCACCACTGACCTTTCACAGGTGTGTTTTTATCTTTCTGCGTCTTCGAATGTTTTCTCATGTAAAAATCCTGGTTGTGGTTGTCGATACAAAAAAGATCTCGATATTCAACCATGTTACCGTCGTTTCAGTGATACCAGAATGATTGTTTAGAGGTATTTATGAAATTATATACCACACTGATTAAAAAGCATCTAAATTTGGGAGAGGTCGCATAAGAAATTTCAGATCACAAGCACGATGTTGGTGGGATGCTTTCTCAGCTGGCGACAGAGCGGATTTCTAGTAATGGCGCTTTAACTGGCGATGTTGTTCTGCCAACTATAGTAATGGCGCCTACACTAACAATAGAGATTAGTTCCACTTTTCGCCGCCTTCAAATTGCCCCAAAGATGGCGGCCACATAAGCGATCTACTCATTTCATATCGTTGCATACAATGACGTATATTAAAGATAGACTCCGAATCCTATTGTTAACAGCGGCAAAAAGTGAAGCAAATTGAGCCATGACAGTTCTGGGCAGGAGTGAGCCGTGGAGTAATTAGGTGTCTGGCTGCTTTGTTTTTTGAAGATTTTGGGCCCGAGGAATAATTAATTCGAAACCATTATTCAAAGTTGTTCTACGTACAACTCTACAAACAGACAAGAAACAGGATCAGGAATCATTTTCCACAAAAATAAATCAAAAATACGTAACTAAAATGAAAATACGTTACCGATAGACAATCAAAACGAAATTGAAATTGAAACCATGATCAAAAAATTGTTTATAAAATATAATAAAATACTTCAAATACAAAGTAAATGAAAAGATAAACTTAGCACTCCGTGATCGGTGTGTGAAAGAATTATTAATCAGCTACTCTTCTGCTTTGCCATGTGTTTTGCATCATCTTCACTCACTTTCGGCCATGACAGTTCTGGGCATGGAGCTTCCCAATTTGCTTCAAGTTACAACAATATGATTCAGTGTCTATCTTTAATATAAGTCATTGGTTGCATAAATCTAAATTTTTGGCGGCCATTTCAATCCCAATTTCCTTTGCGCAAATCAACAACATTGAAAACCTGAAATAGCATTTCACCCATAGAGGGAATTTTTACTTCCTTTCCCTATGATTTCACCCCTTAGTAGTGCCGGCTTTTCGTGCCTCTTCATCCACCTGGATATTCAGATATGGAGTACATGTATTTACATTTGTTTAAAGGATGAAACCTACTGGAAAAAATACATGTGCTACAACAAAACCTGGTCGAAAGCAACGACGAACCATCACAATGGCTACAAAGACATTATTAACCGATCTGAAAAAGGAGATTCAGTCAGCCAAATAGCCCAAGCCCTGGGATTGCCACGCACAACCTTTATAACAATTTTAAAGGACAAAACGAGGATTAGACAACATGTAAAAGATCCTGTGCAATTGCAATCCTGTATAATAACAAAGAAACGTTCAATCCTAATTGCCCAAATGGAGAAACTTCTACTAATGTGGATTGAAGATAAGACGCAGCGTAATATGCCTTTGAGTTTGGCAATTATTATGGAGAAAGCTAAAAGCATATATGAACATCTTAAACAAGAAAGTGCTAATGATGATGTCGAACCATTCAAAGGCAGTAGAGGGTGGTTCAACAGATTCAAAGCAAGAAGCAACTTGCATAACATCACCATTCAAGGAGAAGCTGCTGGTGCTGATTCTGCAGCAGCAAATACCTTTCCAGGTGAGTTTTTGAAAATTTTTGAAGAAGAAACTGGACTTTATAGTGCTCGTCAAGTATTTAATGTCGACGAAACTGGAATTTTCTGGAAGAGAATGCCCAACAGAACTTACATTGCTAAAGAAGAAAAAGCAATGCCTGGGTTTAAAGTATCAAAAGATCGCCTGACCCTTCTGTTGGGTGGAAATGCAGCAGGTGATTTGAAATTGAAACCCGTACTTATTTACAATTCAGAAAACCGCAGTCGTTTAAAGAATCACTCAAAATCATCTCTTCCAGTTATCTGGAGATCTGGTGCCAAAGCCTGGATGACTTGCGCAATATTCAAAGACTGGTTTTTGAATTATTTCGTGCCAGTTGTCGAGAAATATTGTCAGGAATAACCTTGCTTTCAAAGCTTTATTTATTATGGACAATGCTCCAGGGCATCCCGTGGACTTAAACAGTTTGCACCCCAATGTGAAAGTGGTTTATTTGCCTCCGAACACAACTTCATTATTGCAACCAATGGATCAAGGGGTCATTGCTTCTTTTAAAGCATATTATTTAAGAAAGCTTATGCAATGGCCATTAAAGCAATTGATACAGAAAGAGGCCCTACACTCAGGGAATTTTGGAAGAGATACAACATTCTTGATGCTGTCAACAATATCAAGGTATCTTGGGATGAAGTAACCCCATCTAACATGAATGGAGTTTGGAGACAGCTGTGTCCCGATTAATTTTCGACTTTGAAGGTTTTTCAGTGGAATCAACCGACAGTGTAGTACAAAATGTTGTGGAAATGGGAGAAAGGCTTAATTTGGATATTTCTGCTGATGATGTGAATGAACTTTCGAACTCTCATCATGAAGAGCTGTCTGTGGACGATCTTGTACAATTGGAGAAAGAAGTTGGGAAAGAATGTGCTTCTGATGATGAAACACGTTGTGTAGATGAAACGTCAGTCAAAGTGTTAACAAGAAAACTACTTTCAGATGCATTTTCTCATTTGGATGCTGCGATGGCAATTTTTCATCAGAATGACCCAGACCCTGATCGTAGTTCTTCTGTAAATAGAGGCATATGTAATATGTATCAGTGTTACAAAGAATTGTATGCTGAAAAAGCAAATTCATCTGTGCAAACTTACCTGAATCAATTTTTCAAATAAAAGATTCATCGTTTTGTATGTTAATTCAATTTCTTTATTGTTTATTTTAATAATACAGCATCCACATTCATACAAATAAACATTGGGGAAGTGTTTATTAGGTCAGATGAATGTTGACACTCATTTTTTAAGCGTCCATGTATTCCTATGGGAAATGACGTTTCGACTTGCAACATTTCGACTTAAGACACACTTTGATGGAACCAATTGTGTCGTAAGTCTGAGGACTTGCTGTATTGTCAACATCCAAGCATGTAAAATAAATATCAAAATATAAATTTCTCTAGAGTAAATTTCTTGACCCCTTGGAGCCCCTGTTTTAGAGCTTCAGCATAGCTCAGCATAGGGTGATTGGGAATTTAAACATACATGTTATTTTAAATATATTTTTTCAAACGAGTAAATACAGGATTTATTTAATACAAGTAAAATTTAAATGTGTTCAGCTAATGAGTGGGAATGTTAGCCATAGACTCAATCCCAGGCTATGGGCATTTCTTTTCTATAGTCTACATTCAATTAAGTAAAACCCCGTTATTACGAATCCACTTAACACAAATTATCACCTAATATGCTCTTTTTCTTCGCTCCCGACCCTGTGACTTCAATTTCTATACAAAATTAGTCGTTTTAATACAAATTTGTTTTTTAAACAGATTCCGGATAATGCAAATAAAATGAAGAAATTCATACCAAAATTGAGATATTGATTGGTTCTTAGTGTAAACGAATAAGAGACAGATTTATCATCTGGAATTCTCCGAGTGATTCTATTATTTGTCACATCTGGATGACAGTCAACTGGACGATAATTAAGTCGGGTGACGGTAATATTGAATGATAACCAAGTGGACGACAAAAATTTTATAACTTCAATAAAACTAAACTACTTTGCCAGTCCGCTTTTTGCATTAAAAACATCAATATAATTATGCATCAAAACAATTTTTTAGAGAAATATCGTAAATTTTCAGAATTAAGAACAGATTCAAAAATTAAAGTTCAAGAGGATTATGCTGCTTATCTGAGTCAACTTGGAATTGATTTTAGACATAATGTAAATGGATTCTGGGATTACTTTTGTCGACAGAATATTAGAACTCAAGCAATTTTGTGCTGCGTAGAGATGACCTTTGTCTCTCCAATCCTGAAGATATTGCTAAAGAATTTTGTAATCAGTTTTCATCTGTTCAATCAACTGTTATGCTTGAGTATAATGATTTTATTATCATGCCTTACAGTTATCCTTTTAACCTTAATAAAATTGTTTTTCAGGTCAACAAAGTCAGGCGTACAATAAAATTGACGCATTTGTATGGCAGTGAAACTCTGCCTCTTTTTCTTATAGAGGGGTGTTCCAAAATTTGTTGCTACCCCTCTTTGCTATATTTTTAATAAAAGTCTTGATAAGGCAATTTTTCCCACCAGTTGTAAAAACTCATTGATCTGTCCCATTTTCAAATCTGAGGATCCATCAGTTTGTTCTAATTATAGACCTGTGTCTTTATTAACTCACTTCTCCAAGAGTTTGAACGTCTTGTTTTTGACTATTTCTACTTTAAAGAAATGACTGATGTTAAGCAGCATGGGTTCGTACGAAGGCGATCTATCCTGACTAACCTTGTTCCATTTGTTACTAAAATTACAGAATGCTTCGATAAGCACGAGCAACTTAATACCATTTATTTTGATTTATCAAAGGCTTTTGATATGGTGCCCCTGCCAGATTAATCTCTAAGTTAAGATGGTATGGGATTGGTGGTTCCTTGATTGCTTGGATTTTCTCTTATTTATCTGATCACTCAGTATGTGCTAAGACGGGAAATTTTATTTCTTGTTCTTCTCTTCGCATTCTTGCCAACTCATGGACAATGAAATTGTACATTTAGTCAAAAGTGTACCAGAACCAATTTACATTTTCTGGGATTTATATTCAAACGGAAAGGGGGTCATGTGGCCACTTGATCTGGGGTGCAATTTCCTCAGTAATCCAATAATGAAATCAATTTTCAGATATTTCTATCCGTTTTCAAGCTGTTACATATTATTAACTGCCAACTTGTGTAATTATTCCGGAACCAGGACTTAATTCAACGAATCCGGAAAAGGAAATAGGTAATGAAAACATGTCCTCTAAAATCCAATTTTTAACAAAATCCATAACCATATAACGACGTAAAATGTTATCATGTGTACGTTACAACACATCACTGAAATGTGAATTCCTGAAACTCTTGTACAGTAATGATTGTGAAAAATGCAACAACATGAAGAAAGGATGGTATGACTATACACTGTCCAGCATTTTCAAAGTGGCCAAAGGATATGGGGTGCTCTATATATGGACCTCAGCATCTATGTAATGCTATAGCTCTCAACAGCAACTACCACATTTAGATAGATACACAAATCATGCCATTTCTGATACTATACAGGGTGATTCTGAAAAAGTGTGTATAACTATAAGCAATGACAGGTGACCAGAACGAACATTTTCTTTTAATACAATGTGGGTCTGAATTTGAATGCTAACTGAGATATGAACAGAAATAAAAATGCTGCCACCTAGATCAACAAGTTAATAACTCAGGTTCTGCAATGCCTAGAATAATGAATTTTGGAGGAATAATAGGGTACATAAAACTGTGTAGACTGTTAAAATTTGATCGTATTCCAATAAGTAGTTTCCGAGTTATGCATTCAAAATCGTAGCAGTGCTCAAATGCGAGTACTAACCAGAACGTGCTACAATGTTGAGTTTGTTAAGGCAGATGAATTCCGGGAATTGTGTCAAGCCAGGATTTAGTAGCTAAACTTCCTCCTGCTATTGAAGGCTCAAACCAGCCGATCTACAGCACTTGTGCACTTTTCAATCGATCTCAGGCACTATAGCATTTTTTCAGCATTTTTAAGTCTTCATTATTAGGTTTTTTGTGTTGAGCTTGTGCTCCAATGCAGACTTAAAAGTTTAAAAGGTGTAAAGAGAATTAATAAAACAATTTACTTTTCAATGTTTGTTTTGCGTTTTATTTTGGCTAAATCTCAATTAACCCCACGAAACTGTTCAGTTAACCCAGTGTGTAGAGTTAACTGATACAATTGGAATGATATGCAATTTGGAATCTCAATGTGTTTAGCATAACAGCTGCATTCTTAAATAATTTCTGGAAGGGAAGCCGTAAATGTTTCTACAATTTAAACAAAAAAACGATTACATTATTGTTAAAATTTTTCTTTCTAAAAAATGAAAACTGTAATCACTTAAGTATGTTATTATTCTACTGCCATGGTGTTGCAATTTCAGAAACACTAATGGTAGACTGTCACATATCTGCATTTTGTGTTTCCAGGTGTCTCAGTTTTTATCAGCCTTTTTAAAAATTCGTACTTTTATAAATCTGTTCGTAAGATCATACAATTACATCAAAATTCGTATATTGTACAGGGTGTTGCAGATAACTACGGGCAGTATAATGGGAAGCCTACCCGCTCGATTGCAGGGGCTGGCTCGACATCAAATGATAATTGGGTAATTTTATCAAAAACATGACAGTTTAAACGTTCACCCCCCTCCCCGGTTGTGGAAACTGCTGGCTGCTGCAGGCCACCTTCATCTCCCTCCATTCTGCCAATCGACCGAGCCGGCCCCTGTAAGTGAGCGGGTATGCGTCCCATTATACGGCCCTGTAGTTATCTGCAACACCCTGTACAGAAAAATCTTACAAGTTGACAAATATGGTTTTGTCTTTTAAGGGGAGTTCTTCAGGGTGGCTGCCTGGGCCAATATTGTTCGACATCTATGTTAATGATGTCTTGGGGATGGTGGAGCCAGAAGCCTCAATGACGATTTAAACTTTTCCAGCAGGTTATCACTTGGTCCGATTGTGATATTTTACAAGTCAAGGTCGATTCTTTTTCTAAGTGGTGTGTAGATAATGGGCTTGTTAATAACAATGGTAAGACTAAGGTTATTTTACTTAGAAAATTAGATTTTATTTTCTTATACTATGAATCAGACTTTGATTGAAAGAGTTGAAGGTATTCGAGATTTGGGGGGTTTTCCTTGACCGTAAGCTAATTTTTGGCGACCATGTTGATAGATTGCGCAAAAACGCACTCTTTAAATCTGGCGTGATTGTAGCCTGACTTCACACAAAGTGTGGCAAGTCTTTGTTCAACTATTTATTACCCTCACAATACCTGTCATTCGGTATGGGATAGTAATCTGGGGGTTTGCATCAAATCATGTCAAGAATAGATTTCATAGTGTATAGTCTATTTGCAAGACCTTATTTTTACCGCTATATAAGAATTGGTATTTATTCCTTTTATCAGATCAAGCAAGTGTGGCATCGAGCTACCTTTGTCTTTTTTCTTTGATAGCAATAAATCAAATCAAATCAAATCCAATCAATTAAATCAAATCAAATCAAATAATATAATTTCATATATTTATTGGGTCATAAATAATATCTACCGGTAAGTCAATGACTGAGAAGTCATTTCTGGTTGTCATAGATATTAGCTTTCTAATTGGATAAAAAATGGTTCTAAATACCATGAAGAATGTGCCCAAACAATAAGCTTGATAAAAAAAAAAGATGATTTTTTGGTTATAACCTATCTGAAACGATAATACAAGCTTGTACCTATTTTGCATTAGTCATTTAACTATAAGGAGTGTCAAGCAGTGAAGGCACATTTATTTTCCTTTTTGAAAAGGACAAATAATTTTGCCAAAGCGTTACAATTAGGCTTTGGACCAAAGCCTTTCGTGTAGCCATACTTGTGGGTTTTTATACATATACTGCGACGAATTCAGAGAAGTTATATGTAAAATACAAAAGATGTATTGCAGGTTATGAACGTCCAGCAAAGCATAAAAGGTACATGTATAAAGAAGCTAGCGAAAGAATCCTTAGAAAAGTAAACACTGAAATTATATCGTTTTGTAACGAGCCACCCCTCTAGATATATATTTATCAACACGGTTTTGACAGAAATCGTGAGGGGCAGGCTTGTTGAAGTTTTAGAGAGTCCCAAAGGTGCAAATGTGGCGAAAGCAATCAGCGAAAACTTAATTTAAAAAAACGAAACACTTTAATACTCAAAACATACGGCTAAGTCATATATACAAAATGAACCAAAGACTCAAAACAATGCCCGCATCATTGATGACAGCGCTGCTCGTCAAAGTGAGAGGCCCTCGAATGCTCAAAAAATTAAATTATCACACGCTTAGATAACATAACTTACATTTCTAGACAACCAAAATTACTCAATGCATATGTCATCCAGGTCATACCCTGTAAGAGAGAGGAGCTTGCCCTGAGTCCTCACTCATGGACTCCGAACTTATCAACCGCAGACCTTAGGCTATTGCCTCCTTGAGCAGACTGTGTCACGCAGTGGATCCAGCTGCAACCTTAATGTGCGAATGGTGTCACCAGCCAGAAGCCAGTTTAACGTCCAGGTAGATGTTGCATGGTTCTTTTTGAAAAGCACCTATACATGCGAGGGGGAACCACTGAAACCTCTCGGGTGACACGCATTGGCCATGGTTCACACTGTAACTCAGTAGGTATCCTGCTCGCTGACCTTGGCGTGGGCCTCTTACTGTGCCGGCGATAACGCAAGGAACCCTTCACCGCGAGACGGTTATGAGGCTCAATGGCACTTAGCAGCCCCACAGACAACAATTCTAGGAAATGTGTACGTCCCTCTTTATACAAGATACTACTGTGTACTTAACATTAACCAAAGAAAATAACTACATTAATTCTTCTCATGGCATGAATCACTCAGACACAACGAGAGTCTAATTTACTGAGTCTGCTTAAAGGCGCCCTGACATGCACTTGGGACGAGCTTTCATATTTCACCAATTACATCTTTCTAAGTAAAATACAACCGAAGTTACAATACTTCATAGATAAGGCCCCCACTCAAATTTTGAAAATTTTAAATGTCCATAGCTTCCATAAAAATGAAAAGAAAAAAAATAACTGCCAATTCATTACCAACTCCCTAGGGCGATTGTATATACCAAATTTCATTAAAATCCGAGAGGTCAGTGCCAATGCCTGCCTGAACTGACGTGGAATGACCCAGTTGTTATAATATTTATTCCTTAACTCAATATGGTCGTGGTTTATTTTTTAATATTTTTTTATTTTTATTTAATTTTCAATTGTTTGATGGAATTCCTCAGATTCTCTCATTTTGGCGACCTGGGCAGTTTCCATTTCTATAGTCCAATTATATTTTTTCGTGTCATTTTTTAGTTTGATGTGGATATGATGAATCGCTTCCTTTCAGTTGTTGGTGTTGTTCACTTGAGCTCAGTGGAGGCGATTAGAAGTGATGAGCCTGAAAGACAGTCTCGAGATTGCGATATGAACTTGAGTGTTCCCGAGATCTTGGGCTCGCTTATCTGGAGCATGAGCAGTCTTTTGCTCATTTGCTCCATGCTAGCACAAGATAAATTTGCAGCAGCCCTTAGAATCACCCATACTATCTCCCTAAAAGTTTGTATGTTGAGTTTTGAACCCACCCTATATACAATTTTTGATTTTAAATCAAGAACTTATTTTTCTTTAAAAAATTTTAAATTGGTGGAAAGTCTTACAAAAGCACTGAACATCTTTGATTTGAATTCTTTCATTTTTGGAAGAATTTTTTTTTAAAATCCATCCGGGGCCTGTATGGCCAGAGGCCAACAAATTGGGTCCGTAGATGAACGTGGATTGGCGACTGTTGCATGATGGTCGCAGCAGCCTGGAGGAGGGGTGAAGACTGTGTGTCACTGATGGTCACCAATCCAGTGACTAGCCGTGCCTGATGTTCTTAACTTTACAGAAGTTGTATATTCAGTGAAAGCCCACCAGGCCAAGACCTCCAATTTAAAATGAAGCATAAGAACAAATGAAGTAGACTAAAAAAAATATCTTACCACAAGCCTAGAAACAATATCCACTTGAATCTGGGGCTCATGATATTCAAAGACCACCTGCAGGACTCCCTGGATATTGTAAAACCAAGCACCATTGTGAATGTTAGTAACACCACTGAGGCTCACTTCTGAAAAAAAAATCATAAAAAAACACTAATTAAAACTAACTTACTTAACTTATAAAGACAAACCATAGTGACCATATACATTCATTTTATATCAATTTACAAACAAAGTTTACAGTATTTAAGAGGTGTAATTATGATTTGCTCTGAATGGGAATAAAGCTCGTTTGACAATTAAATCGTCCGCATTAGCCACTGCGGATCCACCAAGGAAGCATATACTAGTGCTTCCGCTTGCGAAGCGGGCAATTTAACAACTTTCTGTTTCCATTTCACAAGTAAAACCGTAGCTACATTAACTGTCTTCGGATTGGTTTATTCCCAAACGAGTTCGACATAATACAAAATGGCATCTTGCAGCAACATTCATCGCATTCATAGGCGAAGGCTGCTTTTGACAGCAATATTTTTTAAATTACATCCCCAAATGCCAATTTCACATCGACAGTGTATTCACCCAATATGGCAACAAAGATGGGCCGAAACCTGATGTTTTTTGATTGATTGAAGCAGTTGTGGGTCCGCTAAATTTCAGAATCAGCTTGAATTAAAAATCCCACTCGCAAAGCAATTGTGACTGCAATTAGAGCAATGCGGGCAAATTCCGCTAATTATGAAACTGCAGTCCGTGCGGAAAATCATCTTCCGTGGCAGGCTCCGCATCCGCCTGTTTTTCGCCCGCAAATTATAATTGTGAAACAGGCTTAAGGCGAATACTTATATATGGCAAATATCAAGTACAGTGCGGACCCGAGCGAACACGGTCTGCTAGATCGCTGAATCAGCTCCAATGCGGTTTTGGCTATGCTCCCGATCCTAGCCCTATGAATTTATATTACCGGAGGTGTTCTTTAAATAATGATTTCTTTATTAAAAATGAAAGTTAAAAAAAAAAAAAAAATTGATATTTAGTACCAGGAAAGTATTCAAAACTATATGAAATCAACTTCCGATTTGGTGTCATTTGCCCTTTAAATCAGGTCTTTACGAATTAAAGTGTGCCTTAAATATTTAGTCAAAGCAAAAGGAGAATTGAAACCGGAATGAGCATTTTGATATGTCAAAAATTACAGACCAGAAAAATCAGAATTTGTGAACCATATATCGACCAGCAGCTAAGAAGAACGTAAAAATTGTACTTAATAAAATTTGAGGTAGCTTTGAGATATCTACCATGTTACCAGACTTTTTTGGAAACCCTGTATAATTTTTGTTCAACAAGTGCAAGTACTGAGCAAGCATTGGGATTCTCGGCTTCTGATTGCTCCTTTTATTGTATATAATAACAGTATAAATATTGGGTATTGCATCATATAGAAGAAGGGCACAGGGAGACCGAAACATACAGTGATGCATATATGAAGAATATAATTTCCTTGTGGTAAGTGAAGCATGACCAGTTCCAAATTTCATGAGATTTTGGATCTAGATCCTCCAAGGTCTTAAACTATTCTGCCAAATTTTAGCTTCATGTAGATTTTGACTGATTTTTGTAGGTTCCTAAATAAAGGTGTGGCATCCTATGTCAATAGAGTTAGACCTGTTGAGTTAGGCTTAGCACACACTTATTTCAAGAACTGTTTAGGCCTAGGTTGTTACTACAAGTGCATTTTTTTTTTGGCAGAATGTAATAGTTCATTTTTTTTGTTATTAATAAAATAATGTTGCCATAGTTGTTTATGTTTACTTACTTGCTGCATTTTAATAGTTGTATTGTTTGTTTTATTTGTAGTTGATTTAAAAGGCAAATGACACCAAAATTTCGCAATTGAGATAATCAAAAAGAATGGCTCGGGTTTTTAGAGAAAAAGTTACAAATTTTTTAATAAAGAGGCAACAAATATGCGAAATCAGACCCCTCCGTTAGAAAATGTTTTTAACAGAGAGAGCTGCGAGTGACATAAACTTTGCCATGACCGCCTTTATTATTACAGAAGAAATGCGAAAAGTAACAATGGAAATTATTCAGTACAACAAATCTGTAATAATAAAGGTCATGGTTAGGCAAACAGAACTAACTGTTACAAGATGGATTTGGCATTATCTTGGAAAAAGAAACAAGACATCCAATTCCCTCTTCTGTTGAACAGTGATTAGGAAAACTTTTCCTTCAGTTAATAATGTATATAAAGGTGTTGAATGGGCAAATTCATTATAGAATTATTTGTACATGTAGGCTACTTTATACTGAATACAACATACATTGTTCATAAACCCTTAATAGTAATAAATATTGTTTTTTTTATAAAATTTGTTTTTATTTACATAAATAAATATCTACATAAATTAAATTTCAATTTATTACATCGATTTATATTTTTAGAAATTATTCATGATTCTGTTGCACTGTCTTTGAAAGATCGATTGCAGATGGGTTTTTCAGCAAAAATTATCTGAATCACCGGCAAAATTTATCCGATAAAAGCATGGTAGATTTGAGTTCATGGTTTTAAATTAACCAGTCTTTATTTAATCGTTTTCTAACCATAAAATTAATATTCCAATCCTTCGAACAATAATTAACCAGTGACATGTATTTTCATTTATAAATTATTATGTTAATCATGAATAAAAGTATTGTCAAAGATTTCAGCAGTTTATTAAAATTTATTGTTATTAAAAAACATGCAAATAACACGTAATTACAGTAGATAACCTCTCAAATTACTGTTTAATTAATTTCACTTCAACAATAAAATTAATTTTATCACAATTTTGAAAAAAAATTTTTTTTTAGATTGTCTTCAAAAATAAAATTTTAGACTTTCACTGCAAGTTTAAACTGGAAATCATAGAAGCTTTATAGCATTAGCCCAATATGTGCTGTAAAATCTCTACAACTCTCATGCTCTTAACAGCTGTTGCATTCATAACAAGGAGGAGGAGCCTGGCTTCTGATTGGTTGCAATGGGGAATCACATGTTTGAGGTCAAATGAAATTGAATATCACCACGCGCGGAATTTAAATCACTGAAATCTCTATACAGCTGTAGAGAATAAAAAATAATAGCGTTTATAAAAATTAAAATATTTCGTTAATCATTTATTATTTACAGAATAGAACATTCTTCACATTTTCAACCCAATAAGATCATTGACATTTTTTTTCCTTATGAAAAAAAGGGAAAAATAAATAAAGCACTAAGGAAAGTCTTCAAAGACATATTTGTTATTTTAAAAATATTTCTAAAAAGTAATATTCACTTATGTTGAAAATATAACAGTTCATGAAAGTGTGCAGACTTTTAAAAAACTGTATAAAAAAATTACGGTTATAGGTATGACTCTTTTAAAGAAAAAAATAAATTTCATTAACACTATCTCCAAATTTCACTAAAATTTACTACAGATAAGGATTAAAAGTCAGAGCAAACTTATTGTTAAGCCACATTTTTCCATTTTATAAATAATAAAATAAATGAAAAAAAAAAAGTGCAACCACTAGTTTTATTCAAAGAGTAATCTGTAACTTACCAGAAAGGAGTCATAAATATAATTATTTAATGTGTGAAGTTGAAATACCCCATAGTCAAAAAATTTAGAATTCCTTCCTCAAATGGGAGGACAGACTTGCACAAGGAGTATCCACCTGGGTTTTCTCTTATGAGGGAAGCTATAGTATAGTTCTTTTCAAGATTAACATCAATAACTTTAGCTAGAGAGAAATTGAGGGTCATCGGGGAGGAGAAGATTACAGAGCCTTGTGGGGTACTGAAGTGCCCCGCCCTCCCATGATGATTTCCTTTTGTCTGAGAAATAAAGTATTTCTTTTAAATCATGAAATAAATGATTTTCTGAAGCTGAATCTCTTCATACAAATGCAATTCTTTTTTGCACTTGACATGTTCTTCAAAAAATGTTAAAAATAAAAATTAGACACTCATAAAGGAGCCATGTACACTCATAAAAGAGCTACGGACACTCATAACAAATGGAAAAAAATAAACAACTACATAAAAATTCCATATTAAATTCTCTCATTAAACTACTATGCTTAAATATTAAGAACTATATCTCACTTATTACTTACAGAGTATGCAAAACAACCTTTTTATTTCAATTTAGAACATATGAAGAGGAGAATAAATTGTTAAAAAAAAAAAAACAACTTAAATTTATTAAAAGAAAAATATTAAAAAAAGGAATTGTTTAATGGCTATGTTTCGTATGTTTTCTATTATTTTATACTTCCAATAATGCAGATGTTCAACAGGTTAAAACAATTTCACTCTTAATTCAAGACACTGCCTCAATTAAAAGATAAAATTTCAGTATGAAACAGAAATTTAAAGACAATTTTACATGATAAAAATTAAAATAAAGGAGAATTTTTATTTAATTATTTTAATTTTATCAGAATAACCCATTACCCCTCTCCCCCCCAAAAAAAGAAACACTTTACAGCATGGTATTCTTAGGCCCCAACAGATTATGCAAAATAATAATGCATTTATTGCTAACTTTGAATAAAAAATGATATTAAATTACGACCCATTTTATTTATATAATTTTTGCATACAGTATTCATCTATTCTATTACACATTTTCTATATCTAATGTCTGCAATCCCTAAGGTTCTGATATTCCACACACATTTCTTTATCCGAACTAATAATATTCAACAAATTTAATTGAGGATGGATAAATGAACTCCATTATCTCCATGCATGGCATTTTAATAATTTGTTTTAAAATATTTTTTTAAATTTTACTCATCAGTGTATCAGTTCAGCTTCACTGTAAATCACATGGGTAAGTACAAGCAGAATTTGCCCCACTCTGATGTGTCTTGGTCAACAAGATCAGGACATAATAAAACATGAATTTGACAATTAAATAGAAGAAAAAAGAAGCTAAACATACACTTATTAAATAGGTGACTGACCTGATGGAAATGTTAATTTGGTGGCTAATCCTTTCTTTGCATATCGAGCGTGAATTCGGCAGTGATTAGCTGTTGGAATTCCTGATCCTTCCAAAACATCAGCTCCTAAAAATAACGGTGTTGGCGACGGCAGGCCCTTTATGATATTAAAAATTGAATAATAATAAAAGAAATGTTCCTTGAAAAGTAGTGGATAATAAAAATGATGAATGATCAACAGAAAGCACGGGTGCTATGGGAAAAAAAACAACATAAGTAATCCAATAATGGGACTTTAAATGCTAATTGCCGTTCTGTTTTGACTACGATGCCACGGCAATAGGTAGGACTTACGGACGCGTATGAGATGAAGATCACTACAGGCCTTTTTTTTTTTTTTTTTTTTTTTTTTGTTTTTGATCAATAAGACTGGAATGAATTAAGTAGTAAGCATCAAACAGGGGTGAAATAAACCAAACGATTTCGATTAATTATTTATTTTATGCGCCTGTGTGTGTTTTTCTAAAGAAGAGATCGTCGAACCTGTACCTCCGGTTCTCACAATGGGCAATTCGAAACGGAAAAAAAAGCAAGAAAAGGATGTCAAAAATCGAACGTTTCTCACTTCTGATGCTCCTAAAATAATGTAGCGGAGATCCTTCTTGTCCAATTTCAAAACTAATAGGTGTAAAATTATTTGGGCCATGCTTCCAACATGTGCTCTGCATTGTTTATTCTCCTTCAGCACATTTTCTCCAGCAACTTCCGCTCGAGGCTTCTCTCAAATGCTGCCTGCGACCGACCATCTCATCACTCGGCGACGCTACGCGTGCTGCACTGCAAGGAATACAATCACGTCGGAGAAAGGGGAAGGTTCGTATGCATACTATTAATATTTATCTTAATAATAAAATAAAAAACAAATTAAAATAGTATTATAAAAATATTATTAAAATTTTAAACTTATTTAAATTTAATTCATTATGAAGTTGTGTTTACTAAGTGTTAATGTGTAAAGACGAAACATAAATTGTAGTAAATGTGGATAACTGAATTCATCAACACTCCCACAATCCTCCGATTCATTCAAAATGGCGGCTCCCTATAAAATTCATAAGCCATTTAAATATTATTTGACTCCTATTATTTGTTTATACTAGGATCGATATGATTTTATATTTTAGAACGATGCCAGTCCTTCGTAGAATGTGTGATCCTTCTCCGTTATTTTATAGCCGTTAATATGATAAGATAATAATGGAAACCCCTAGTAGTTCTTCCGAGATCGTTGTTTTGGATGAAACTGGCAGCGAAGGCGAAGAAGATAACAAGAACAACGGCGACGATGGGAGAATAGCGATCTCCGATTCGGACAAAGACATTATCATATTAGATGAATACCCCGAAAGAAACCCGAATGGTAGTAACAGGAAACGAAAATACGAACGATGTAATAAACACAAACGATGCCATCCTTGTGACCATGAAGTTCAAGTGAAGCGGCTGAAGAAAGATAATATCCTTTGAAATAATTTAGATCATTATTATTATTTCTTTATTTAAATTTTAAAATTGATAGATGTGACACGCCCACTTTTCAACATACAACATTGTTTTTGATTATTTACGCATCCTTGATTTTTTGTTTTTGCAAATCTTGAATTAAGATCAGAGTTATCGACCATTCGGAAACGTTATAAGTAAGTTTGCTGTCTAGTCCTCGAAGAAATTTTATTTGTTCGAATCTCTGTAAAACTTTTGTGTTTTCTTCCTTTTTTCTCTTCTTTTTTTTGTGTTTTAAATATATTTATTCTTTCTCGTTAGCATTTGCGTTGGAGGCCTCAATAATGATTTAATTCGCGTGGATTTCAAAACTGAAGAAATTTTCAAGTAACTAAAAAAACATTAAAAATATAAGTAATAACTTGTTCAGCAATACCCCCGACTTACAGCAGTTTATATTTTGGAATGTGACATTTAATTATTATTGAATTATTTCCCTGCTCCACGCCCCTATCAATGTACATAATGCTTTGCAATATTAAATTCATGCACAACTGATGTGTAACTCAAATATTTTCTAAAATATTTTTAAATCTAATTTTTATTACGAATTTCTATTTAATTACAATAACCATATGTGTGATTCTCTATTAATCTTATTCTATTGTTTTATAAAAACACAAACAAATATCTTTTTGAAGAATTCTATAAAGAACAAATGTTCTGCTCGTTCTTGAGCTAGATGCTTTCATGCAGGAGTGTGGCCCTATAATATTGCAGATCTCTCAAAAATACATATCCATAGTCACAGTTGTTTACTATTCGATTAATTGTATACTAATAGATTGTTGTTGTTCTCCCCTTGTATAACTCTTCAGTGACAGACATAAGGATTTGAAATTGTTGAATTACCTTTTGAACTTCATTCAAAATTAATTAACAGTTTTAAAGTGGCACGTAGATTCTAAAACAAACACAAACCTTTAAAAACAGTTTGACAAAATTGTCCATAAGTTCTAGTAATGGATGTGTACTCGAAAGCACGGACTGTACAGTTCAGATGCAAAATGTATGCAAATGAACACAAATCGAGGGTATATAAGTCTGGGGTATTGTTGTAATTATGATGATAATTAAAATACAATTTATTCTCTCTCTAATTTCTATAAATTTTCTCCCAGAAAATACAAAAATGAAATTCAAACTTTTTTCTCATCCTTGTTATCACAGCAAAATTGTAGCCAGGTATACCTTTTATTTCATTTTTCATCCCCAGTTTATTATCAGTCAATAAATATAATTTCTACATTTACATTCTTATATCATGTTGACTTAATAAATCTAGGATGCAGTTGAGAACTTATTTTGTGTTGATAATGCTTGTAATTCAAGTGTTAAAGGCAACAACAAACAGTGGCAAGTGCCTATGTATCCTTTCTGTCGTTACAGTTTAAATGAAAAGATTAGATTATTGGAAGATTATGGATCCTCATTATTTTTTTAATTTAATTTTTAATTCAGGTACAAATATAGAAAGACATAATAGCGAATAAGCTATGATGCATCAAAATGCATATTGAAGATCATAGTTCACAGAATAGCATATAAAATAGGCAGGTTGCAATTAGTATGGATTATTGTTCTTTGTATTATATTTTACTATTTATTGAGATCAATATAGTAATTGGTTCCAACCCATTGAAAATTTCGAAATATTTGCTTGCTATCATATTAGCTTACTAGGCCATCTCGTAACATAACAGTAAATTAGTATATTAAATAGTGAATATTATTCCCTCCACCATTCCCCGGAACAACCAGGAAAACTCTTAACTATATTATGGCCCATGGATTAAGTTTGAATAAAAGCCGTTAAACCAACGGCTACAGCAATGGTATTCAAAATTTACCACGCTAAACTCATTTTCATACAACAATTCATGCAACAATGCGTTTTTTGCGGACAAAAAAAGATAAATTTTTTTAGTTATAGTAATTATAATATAATAAAACTAAGGATATTAAAATAGTCATTTGTATTACAAACAAATTGCATCAAATATACTTAGAGTAGGCTCTTGATTTAATAGATCAAGTGGGGAGAAGGAATATTTGCTATTGCTGAGAGCCTATTGACTTGTACATTAACCCCCCGCCCTCCCCCTATTACATAAGGGGGTTCGTTCACCCCCTCCCCCAACAAAGATTTGAAACCGTTTTTGGTGAACCGTATATAAACTTATAATAAAGCATAAGTTAGACTATAGTTTTATGTCTAATAATGAATTTAATGATTCCATTTAGATTAAAATTAAAAAATATACATTAAATGTAAAAGATGGGATGCACCGTTTGGTATGATGTAATCAGAGTTAATTTAGAATAAAAATAATCGCCTTGAAGCTGAATGTGATGAAGTCTATGTTTTGTTGAAGCCTGTGATGGTATTGATGTTTGTTGGCCTTGAACATAACGTGACATTGATGTTTCTAGATGGGAAATCATCAGTAGTTAAAGGTTGTTGGTTTTTTAATTAAATTTTTTCTTAACCTTAGCAAAATTATAGTTAAGAGAATTTGCTGGTTCTTTCCATTAATGGTCCGGACCCCCCCACCTCCTCCCCGGCGATTAATTGAGACCCGGCGTTAAGGGCTATTCCCAATAACAGGGTGTCTAATAGGGTGTCCCAAAACGATTGTGTAAAATTCCCTGACTTATCCCGGTTGATCATGTAATTTTCCCAGACCAATTTTTCGTTCCAATTTCGCATTTTTTTTGCTGATTTTGTAAAATTCCCTGACTTTTTCCGGTTACAAAAAATTCCCTGACTTTTCCTGGTTTTCCTGGTCGCTAGGCTGTAAATTACCGCCAGACTTTGTGTACTCTTAATCCATCTCCTGCCATCCACTCATCATACAGTTCAGTCATGCATGCTTTAAAAGGTTTGTTCCAAGAAACAGTTGGGGCCTGAATGTATTTCGTACAACTACCGGGAATGACAGCAGTAACAGTGTTTGTGCTTTTAAGGTGTCTCTTAATGATTTCATGGATGTGAAATTATATAAAATTAGAATGGGTTAAATGAAGCGGCCAGTGAGAAGGCATACACATGAAAAGACATCATAGCCGCTTTGTATCCTCCCGCACTCAAGGGATGTCACTTTTTGGTGGTACCACATTTTCAAAAGCAATCTTTCATGTTGATTGTAATGTCTTTACAACCACCCCTCGTACACTGGTGGCCAAAAGTTTGGACCAACTAGCAAAATCAAGAAAAAACGAATTTATACTAAAAAAATATTTACACCTACAACTGTAAGTATTAATGAAACAATATTCAGGGAAGGAACAAATTTATTTTTGCGTCCTTGCTTTTTTATTACCTTAAATCAAAATAAGACTGGCCAAAAGTTTGGACCAACATCACAAACATTCAAATAATTTGCATATTACAAGTCATTATGTTGTGTGGTGAGTACTAAAACCATATTATGTATTGTACAATGTTAACTGAAGGCCAACGAGAGCGAATTAGAAATTTTAACAAGCAATTTACAATTTCAAAAAAGTTGCTGAAATCTCTCGTGTGAGCTACAAATCTTTATCAGAATTGTTAAAAATGTTAATTGGAAAATAGGACGGAAATAGGACGACCTTGTGCACTGATGCGAAGAGACAAATCAAAAATTAAGAGACATGTTAAGACATGATATTACATCTGGGCATGTAGTCAACACGAAATAAGTCAAACTTAATCTGCAACTTGCTGCCTCAAGAAGAACAATTTGCAGCGAACGATGTGCTCAGAACTTTGCCTATGAAATTATACCCAAAAAGTTGCCACTAACACAGAAACACATGCAGGAGAGACTGGAGTTTGCTAAGACACGTCTGCGTGAAAACACAGACTTCCAATTGGTTGTGTTTTCTGATGAAAAACGAATCAGTTTGGATGGTCCTGATAATATAGCTTTTTATGAAGAGCGTCATGATAAAGAAACACTTGTTCCACTGCGAATTAAGCGGCGAATGGGTGGTAGTGGAGTGATGATTCTGTGAGCCATTGGAAGCAACGGAAAGTTGAAGATTCACATTATAGATGGACATTGCACAACAGCTCAATATAGAGATCATCTTCACAATGTGTTCATCCCTTTGTGCAACGTCTAGTTTAAGCAAAAACCATGGATTTAGTAGCAGGACAGTCCTACAATCTATACTGCACGAGTTGTGAAAGCCTATTTTGAGAGCAACAACATTTCCACTTTTGCTTGGACTGCTCGAAATCAAGATCTCAATATTACTGAGAATGTGTGGCATCTCACAGAACAAAGTATTTACCAAAACACTCAGTACAAATCTCGAGAACAACTAATAGCAGCCATTCAGAAAGCTGTTAAGCCAAATGTTATTAAAAGCTTATTTAATTCTATTTCAGGTCGTTTGTCAAATATTGTAGAGTCAATATGATCTCAAATATCAAAATAATTCATTAGTTAATGATGTAATACTTTTTTCCCTTTATGTTATACAAATGTAGTCCAAACTTTTGGCCAGTCTTAGTTTGATTTTAGGTAATAAGAAACCAACAACGCAGAAATAAATTTGTTTCTTCCCTGAATATTGTTTCATATTTACTTAGAGTTGTAGGTGCAAAACAGTTTTCTTATAAATTCAGTTTTTCTTGAAGGATCACGTGAATGCAGTTTGCAAGTAGATCCAATTCGAAAGGTTAGCTAGTAGCGATTTTAACACGTGGTTTTCAAAAACTTTTTTATATGTTGATAACGCCAAGAAAAGAAAACAGCAATCTTAGGGCGTATCTGAAAAGTAACGGCGTGGCGACCAGGAGATTACCAGGTCAGATGGTATGGTCGAGCACGGTCTTGGGGACTTTTGAGACGATTCCGAGGTTTTTAATGGTGATATTACTCACAATTAAAAATTCGTGTGTATGGACTCAAACATTGAAAGAGAAAATAAGAAAGGGAAAGGTCTTGCTGTTTGCATGATTGCTATTTAATAAATTTCTTTTTAAAAATATTAAATAAAAGCAAAATAAAAAAAGAAAAAAAAACTTTAAAAAAAACCAAACATCCTAAATGGGATTTACTTCATTTCAGTTAAATGACTATATATAAACATTTATGAATATAATTAGAATATACGAAATTAATACAATTAAATTTATGAGAGTAAATATTGTAACAATGATTAAATTTATATAAATATTTACATATAAACTAATGTGAATTTATAAATATCAAAACTATATTAAAGTAAAATGTAACAAAACTCCGGAAAATATATACCGTATTTACTCGAATGTAAGGCGCATGCTGATTTTTGAGACCATTTTTGAAAAAAAAAATTATTTCTCGAATCTTAGGCGCACTAAAATTAACTTTATTCAAAAATCAAAATCAACATGTTTTAGTGCAATATGTACTTATATCAGCAAAAAAGTACGCCTTAGAATCGAGGAAATACGATAAACAAAAAAATATATATATCTTATCAAAATTATATATGATTTTTTGAAAACTTTCAAAAGCCATTAAAATAAGAATTAAAGATTATCAATTCATCAAATATTTGTAAAATTACAGATCATTCATGCAATTTTTTTGTTCGTTGATGTTTGATATTGTGTGAGTCAATTAAATTTGTTTAAAATTAATTTCTTTGCCCATATTAATTATACTGGATGGGAATTAAAGTGGCTAAAATGAACGTCGAGTGCCGCCGATAGCAGTTGTTTTATGAAATCGAAACCATCGAAAGGTCAATGTATATGATACTAATACTACCATATATATTTAAAATAAACTTAGCAAATAATATAAAATGCATTTAGTGAATAATATATATCGATTAAGTTCTCCTTTATTCACAAATTAAAATCAAAAGCCACCATTTTTTCCCATTCTAAATCGCTCTGCCGTTTTGATTTCTAAACGACCGCCGGGAACCACTGAATGATCCAGCTCCAGAACAGGGTCTTGTGCGGTCGCGCGTGGACGAGAGCGGGGCATTTTTGAGACGCTTTCATTTCGACCATGCACACCTCGCGGAGACTTTTGAGACTGTTTGGGCACGAGTGGTCGCGAATGGTCGCCACACGGTTACTTTTCAGATACGGCCTTAGAAATTTCTTGTCAGTGATTTCTTACTAAAGCCAGTTTTTGGAGAGTTCTGGATATTTGGCCACTGGATAAATGATCCCATTCTGTTTCAGAATTGCGCTAACTCAGGGCGTTTTAAAAATTGGATTTTGCCATATCCGTTAAAAAGAATATAAAAGTTAATTTGCAATTAGAACCAAATTTTATTTTAACCTTATTAAATAGTCCTGGCCAATCTTTTAACATGTCTATGCATGAATAAGAATAAAAGGGTTTATTAAATTGAGGGCTTGATATAATTGAAAAATGATCAATAGCCATATAAAGAAAAATATACTTGGCAAATAAATCTAAAAGAAACAAAATAGAAATGAAAACATTAAAAAAATCAGTAAAGCTAACTGAAATTACTGAAATGTATGTCTTAAATTCTCACATGCAATGAAAATATGTATAGGAATGAAAATATTGAAGAAAAATATTGATACGCGAATCATTTGATACCAATGTTTTTAGTATCAATGCATACAAGCATTAGGCAAAAAAGTATTGATACCTTCAGTTATTGAATTATAAATTCCAAATGGATTAAATCACAACCACGTTGGACTATAGATATGTGTTATACCGGGTGATTCAGTCAATTTCTGACCATTTCATTCGAAAGACGTGCATTAGGGATAAACAATTGAAAGAATATGAGCGCCGTATCGAATTTCTAAATAGTTGGAGTTTGTATTGTTGCAACGGCACTGCATGAAAATCGTATTGTTGAAAAATGGCGCCTGCTTTATCAACAGAGCAGAAATGCAAGGTTGTCGAATGGTATTTCGAGACAAAATCACCTGTAACCGTGCAAAGAAAGTTCTAGAAGGAGTATAAGTGTCGAGACGCACCAGGCAGGCAAGCAATCATGGATTTTGTCAAGCAATTTCGTGCCACTGGATGTGTTAAAGGCAAGAAAAAAGGCGGGAGCGAAGCTCGTGTTCGAACGGCCGAAGTTGTCGAAAATGTTCGTACAAGGTTGGTCGATTCTCCTACCAAAAAATCTGTTTGCTGCCTATCCATTGAAGAAGGGCTGTCGTATACCAAGACGTGGCGAATTTTGAGAAAGGATTTGCACCTGTTCCGGTATAAGATCTATGTTTATCAGGAGTTAACAGACACTTGAAGACAGAAACGACAACAATTTGCGATACGAGTTTGGAGCAGAAATGGAAGCCAATCAGGACATTGTGGACAATCTGTGGGTGTCAGATGAGGCCTTCTTCCATCTGTCAGGTGACTTTAAGAAACACAACGTTCGTTTTTGGGGTTCCCAGCACCCTCATGAGATCCATAAATCACCTCTTCATCCACGAAAGGTGCACGATTTTTATAAGAGGCATCATTGGTCCGTTCTTTTTTTCAGGGCACCGTAATATCACAGGCTTACCTTAACATGTTGGAAATTTTCTTCATCCCCGAGCTGCAAAGGAGGCATATACCGCTTCGACATCAATGGTTTCAACAGGATGGGGCTAGGCCTCACACCACTAATGAAATGCTAGACTTTCTCAATCAGAAATTCAGAAATCGTGTCATTTCAAACAGGTTTCAAGTGTGTGCACTACAGCACCAAGAACCCTAGACCAGCTGCAACAAAGCATCGTCGACTGCTGCACCCTTGTGGAAGCAGAAATCCTGGATAGAGTTATGAACAACTTCACCATTCGGCTACAAGCAGTTCAAAACGTTTGTGATGGCCACATTGAGCATATCATCAAGACTTTTCCACAGGAATAAAAACTTCAAACTGCCTAAAATATCATACTGAAATACTAACAAGGAGACATTACGACCTTGGGATTTTAGTTTAATACGAGACTTCGTATAGTTGTAGTGTACCTTTAGGATGTTAATATATGTACTCTCGCTAGCCTATTTTAGGAGGGCGCTGCGCCCTGTCGCGAGAGTAGTGCGCTCATTCCCAAAAACAGTGCTTTTCTACGAAAATGGTGTTATCAATTTGCTTTTGCTCTTCCATGTATCCTTCCGCCTGATTTTATTAAACAGAAATCACACAGTTAGGCTTAGCCCTATCCCTGCCCCTCGCCCCCTCTTCCCTATGAGATGCCTTGACACTGCATGATGTGCCCTCTTGCTGCAGTTGACACCCTGCCCTCTGTCAATTTTAGTGGGAGCACTGAATATACTTAAACATTAAGGCGCACTGATCAGGCAATTTTGAAAAAAGACAGTTTAAAGTTCGAGCACTGTATATAAGGGAAAGTTTTCCTCTTTGATTGTAAGTGATCCGATAGCTCAGACGGCAGCGTGGTTGCTACTCACAAATCAAATTATTTGTGTGAGGTGGCGGGTTCGAATCCCAGTTGTAACATTTTTTTTTTCTTTACCCAAATAATTATTCAATATATTATATTTACAAATTTATTTGTGACAACCAACTCTTTTTTCTAGCTTCAATAAAACCATCATAAGTCCAGGAATCAATAATTTAAAATTTATCAAACGTATTTCCGCCTTTTTTTTAACTTCTTTTTCCCACTGGGATAAATATTCCATCTTTTTCAAACGTCGACATCCTTTCTTTTTCAAAGTTTGCAAGGTCCACGTAGGATGTGCTTTGGCAATATTAATAACTTTTATTTTATAGTTCAAAGGAACGTACTCTATTTCTCTGCTCTTTTTCTCTTCTGGTTCATAATGGTCCGAAGAAAGATCTTCAATTTCTTGACAAGATACTGGTTCACAATCTTCATTTACGAATATTTTTTCATCCAGCATTTCTAATGTATGGAGCCAGCTATTCTGTTATTTTAGTCCAATTTGGATTGCATGTAAATGTGATGAAAAGATCTGGTTTCCCGAACTTGGGTATCATGGCCAAGATGAAAAGATCATGGTAGCTTTGCTGCAGTACACGTTTGCTCCCAGTAAATGGCATAGGTAGAATACAGACCTTTCCTGCTTTCATATTAAAGTTACCAGCCTGATTGTGAACGAAATCCATTAAGCCAAGTGGTAAGCCTCCACTCTCAAAGCATCGACAATATATTGAGTAAGTTTCCCCGCGTGCAACACTGGATTAAACAGTCCTGGCCTTTCGTACATTTTGTAGGAGTAGAAGGCTAACATGCTGACTTTCATCGCTTATGTGCTCCTGAATTTCATCTTCCAGCCTTCTTCTCCATGAGGAAACGGCAACGGATAAGTCATTGGATCACATTTCGGACTCAAAATCAACATGTTGTTAGTTGTTCTCCGTGCTTGGTTAGATGCATAAACCTCGCTCAAATAGTGGTTGGTTCTCCATCGTCAGTTTCAAACGCTGCCACTACCTCATTGACGGTTGGTAAATTAAATCTTCTGGGATCGTTCTGTATTATCCACATTTGAATGTTTCCTGTGGAATGCCCACAGGCATCCTTCACCATCTGGTATGCATACAAAAGGGTTGATGTTCATGATATTCTTGTGAAATTTATGTTTTGAGGATCAGAAACATATACGTTGAAAATTCAAAGGCAAAAGAAACTCATGCTCCGGTATATCCAATTCTTTCGAGTTATAAACAAAAAAGAATTGGGATAACCACAAAGGCATTGATGATATGGCCATTAGATTAGGCTTACTTTAATCTTGCTCACAAAGCAAAAATGCTGAGTAGTGTATTCTACATTTGACCATCATTTCATTTACCGGTACCTTGGAAATATAGATCAATGTTAATGCACAAATAGATACATGCTAATTATCTTAGAAAATTTCACGGAATACACAGTTATAAATATAAGTATTAGGATCATTGGAGAATATTTTTCCTTGCTTGGAAAACGATCTGAACTGAAATCTAAAAGTCTGCTTTGTTTACCCGAGGCATGTAAACAAAGCAGAGTGAACAATTGTTGTCAGCTCTGCTTCCGCAATGGCACGCCAGGCCAACACCACCTAGACAGAAAGACTGATAACGAAAACTTCATATATTGTTACATCATCATTAGTCGACCAAATGTAGGACTTATTATTGGTAAAAATAGGATTAACAATGGTCGACTAAAGATGCTGTAACAATGTATGACATTTCCATTATCAGGCCTTTTGTTTAGGAGGTGTTGGCCAGGCATGTTAACAAAGCAGAGTGAACAGTTGTTGTTAGTTCTGCCTTGTGTACCACATCACACTTTAGAGAAGGAAAGATTGGAGGGCAGAAAAGCGATGCTTAAATTAGTGATCTGATGAACTCTGGAATAGTACGATATTCATTTTCCAAGAAAGTCTCACTGGGTATATATACTTCAAAAACTTTGAGGGATGCTAGATTTTCCAGTTGCAAAGTTACCATTTATCTGTGATGCGATTTCACTGGATAGAGAAAAGAGCACACTACCATCAAGGGAACTGACTTTGAAATTTTATATTATGTGAGAGGATTGAAGCCGATACCCTACCATCGTACATTGTACAGTGATGTCAAGTGCATTAATTTCAAGATGCAGGCTTTTATTGGCATGTACTGTTCAATGCCCTGTGCTTTAGACAGGAGCATTTGCTCACTGCCCATTTCTGGTGATATTAGGGTACTATTTCTTGGCATACTGATTGATAACAGATAGCACCAAGTTATAAATTTTGATCAATTATGAATGAACTTAACACACCATGATGACTACAACCTTGTTCAGAGACTTTTGGTGTGTAGCATTGATAGTAAGCATTCTGATCATCTTACTGACCCTATACTGAATGTCATAGTTTGGGATGCCAGTGCATTTGCTTCACAAGCTCACTTTATTTGGTTCCCTCCAGATGGTTTTTAAGCCATTTTTTTTAGCAGCACTGTGCATGTTTCAGACTATTAAAAATTTTTTTCATGTAAGAAAGGTATGTCCGTTCCTGCAGCAAAAATGTCAGGAATTTGGCTACGTGGCAGTTGTCCTGATAGATACATGCAAACAAACCTGGTAATATTTTTCCCAAAAGTTGATTCAGAACTTTTTATATACAGTGACATACACTATAAACGCCATTATCATCACTTCTAGTGGAATTTGTGACATACATTTCTTTCTTTCTTGGCATATGATCAATCGTGTCTTTCTTGGTCTTCCATTTTTTGCAAGCAACATTATGTTATAATTTATTACATACACTAAGAAGAAATCTTTGATATGTACCCTTAATAAATCTTTGTTATGTGGCTGAATATTCTGAAGCACTTCTTGATAAAGAAAATGAAGATGAAAAGACAGCCGAGGATAGCAGCAATCCGTAAGGCCCATTTTACTTAGAAATATTACATATGTTTTCACTTTTTGATGATTAAAAATATTTTTCTACTCTTTTATTTCATAGTAAGCCCAAGCAAACATGTTTCAACTGCTTAGGTGATCACATGCTTGCAGACTGTCCTCGTCCACAGGACCGGCAAGAGATAGCTAAAAACCGAAGGGAATATTATGCCAAATTTGGTGGTAAAACAAGGTAAGATCCATTAATTGTAAAGTATGGTTTTGAATAATGAAATATATGAGAATGATATACATATATATTTCTGTTGTTTCAGTCGTTATCACATCGAAAATGATCCAAAGTTTTCTAAATATAAAGCCGGATCTATAAGGTGACAAAAATATATTTTTATACTTTAAAGATAGTTTGGTCTGAAGTTAAATGAAGAAAAGACAATCTGTAGTTATTTAATTTCTTTCCATCTTAAGTTCCATCTGATTTACAAGGATATATAAGGGGCAGTCAAAAATTTCCCAGACTTGTTGTATAGCAATGTAATGGTAGGACATCTAGCAATACTTTCCTAATCATTTTGAAAAGTAAGAATCCTAATACATGTATGTGCACACACAAACATACTGTTGCAAATCTTGAAGCCTTTGTCAAGGCAAATACATCCATTGATTGGTTAAATTTAACAACTACTAAATGGAAATAATCCAACTCGTACTTTGCTACTCATTTCTCTGTATCTTTGGGAAAGATTTAAGATTCTCGGGCAATTCAAAAAAAAAAACGTACTCCAACTAACAGATTCCTTACAAAAAATATGTAGGAAGAATGGAGCTATTTATTGGTTTCACAATGTTCGTCCCCTTCATAATTTCTGCATTTTTTTTAGGTAGAAGGTTGAAATTCGAAATTTAGCTTACTACGGGCATGAGTATCTTCACTATTTAGTTTGGTTTTGATTGGCCCACTGGGGTCGGAAATACGGGGGTGGGAGTTAGAGGGGACGAAGTGATCTATGTGGTATTTAGGTACGTAAAGGAGTTGAAATTCGATATGTATATTCCTCTGGCCGAAATCTACATTCCTATGAAGTTTGGGCCAAATTGTGCCAGTGGGGTCGGGTTGCGGGGGTGGCAGTCATTTGGTCTTTAGAACTATGGCTTATGATATATCATTCGATTGAAAATGATGAGAAAGGAAAGAAGATAGGGTTCTTTTATGTTTTCTAAATACTAAGTTTGAGAAAATAATTTTTTTGATAAAAACAAATTGGGGGTTAAAAAGTACAGACGAAGGGGTAAAAATTGATGAATTGAGAACTTCTGCTAGTTTCCTATACCTTCCTTGGGAGGCTTAATTTCTTATTTCTGTTTCTTGTTGGCCAGGGGTCATTACAAACAATTTCAGTAAATTAGCATATACATCTGCTAACTAATGATCCATCATTCATTACTCTTACAAGGGGAAGACCAGGTCTGTTAAGCTTGGATTTAACTGAAATTTCAATATGTTGCTACACACCCCTCCCACTATTATGACATAGTAACTCATGCTAATGGCTATTAGTTTACGAGATATAATCATTTAAAGTTAGTTATGTAGGATATTAATGTATATTTACAAATTCAGAGAGAGCGACATTCAAGTAGTCAACGTGGTCATGTGGGTAAGTCGATAGATTCCAATGCTAAAGGTCCAGGTTTCAAGTCCGTTCCTTTCCCACCTTCATTTAATTTAATTTTTTGAACATGTTTTTGAACAAATTATATATGAAACTAACTTTAATTATTAAAAACATATTATAATTTTTTGCATGTTATATTTCATTTGAGGAAGGTAACAAATTATTTATTATTATTATATTATTATGCAGGGTGGATAAAAAAAATGAGCCTCCCCCCACCCTTTTTATTTTCTTAACCGAAACAGATATGTCAATTTTGAAAAAGCCAATGAACAGGAAGTTGTGGGTGTCTATCCGATGGTGCACTTTTCATCATCCCTAATAGGCAAATTAGGACACATACAAATCCTATCTTAAAAACCGTAACAGATACACGAACAATTCCAATGGAAGACTTGTTCAGCATGGAATTCCGAACAAAACAAAACAAAATTTCCAAAATCCGATTGAATGGATCACCAACAATCACATGTTGAATTTATTAGTTACCTCCCTACGCACTTCACAAAGGCATTTGAATGTTCAACATGGAAATCAAGAAATTACCAAAAATTACAATAATAACATTCAATTTCATGAGGAAAAGCAAATAAAAAGCATATGTCAGCATACACAAGACAGAACAATTCCAGGATGGCAAGCTACACTGTTCCTGAAATTGTGATTGTTGGTGATCCGCTCCTCGGATTTTGGCGATTGTTTTTGTTTTGTTCGGAATTCCATGCTGAACAAGTCTTCAATTGGAATTTTTCATGTATGTGTTACAGTTTTTAAGATATGATTTGAATGTATCCTAATTTACATATTTGGGATGATGAAAAGTGGAAAATGGGATAGGTCACCCACAACTTCCTATTCATTGGATTCATCAAAATTGACAAATCTGCTTCGGTTACGAAAATAAAAGGGGGGGGGGGCTCATTTTTGTATCCATCCTGTTTAATAATATAATAATAACTTATTAAAAATAAATATTTTGCTACCTTCCTCAAATGAATTGTAAAATGCAAAAAATTATAAAAATATGTTTTTAATAATTAAATATAGTTTCATATAAATTTGTTCAAAAACGTGTTTAAAAAAAATAAAATTTAATGTAGTTGGGAAAGGAGCAGTATTTGAACCCGGGGCCTCTAGCATCGGAATATATCGATTTACCCACATGACCACCTTGACTACTTGAATGTCATATTTTCTGAATTTGTAAATATACATTCATAACCTACATAACTAACTTTAAATGATTATATCTCGTTAACTAATGCCCATTAGCATGAGTTACTATGCCCTATATCTCGTTAACTAATGCCCATTAGCATGAGTTACATAATAGT